>CAIGRT010052103.1:0-19330 GCA_903798405.1 Fraxinus platypoda | reverse complement strand
GAAAATAAAAGGTTGTCGACAATATTTTGTACATAATGTACCATTTCATATTATGAATAGAGAAGATATCGAAATACATTTATTGAAGTATATTGATTGAAAAAATGATTGGCCAAATAAATGAACGCAATCCTAACAAATCGAATTTATTAGAGAAATCTGAAATTTCTGAATCTATAGTTCAAACATCTAAAGGTGTATACACATGCGAAATGAAAATTGAAAAAATAAAGTCGTAATATGTAATATACGACTCTTAGCATAATGAGCATAATGAATTTCGCAAAAACTTGTATAAATATATAAATTATCTAGCACAAGTCTCTATCTTGTTAACCAGACAATGCGTGAAATGTGATATGCATGTAATAAATATGATTATAGCCAACTTACCTTGTATGATTTTATTACTATTTTTGGAGGATTTTATGCTTGAAGCATATAACTCAAGTGATACTATCATGAGTGGAGTGAATATGTGTTGTACTCTTTTTCCTTGATCAAGATTTTGTTTCGTTGGAATTTTTTGGCAAGATTTTTAATGAGATGATTTTTATTTCGTACTCAAATGAATAATGTACTCTTTTTCCTTTATTAGAATTTTCCCCACATGATTTTTCCTAATAAAATTTTAATGAGACATTCTTGTGTAATGATGTCAATAACCTATGAGACATACTCTTATATATTATGAATTGTGTATAACTCTCGAAGAAAGTAACAACACAATCTATTAATTTTCAATAGATCATTATGTGAATAAAGACATAAAGATTGATAAATATTATTTATGCAGACAATATTCCTTGAAGGTTATAACAAGACAACACGAAACATGTTTCACCAAAAATGCAATATTGAAGACATTGGCATACAAGATATGGATGACTGGATTCATGATTTTCATTTATTGAAATCAAGTAAAACAATTCTACTCATTTTCCTTAGCTCAAGTTTTCTCTCATTGTGTTTTCTAGACAAGATTTTAATGAGGCGGAAATTTTGTAACGTGTCATTCAAGGAGGAGTGTTGAAAATTTTATGTTTATTAGTGAATAACCTTTATACCTCTACCCTATTTATTGTGATTGTTGTATTCCTTGTAGTCCTAAATCTTCCCTATAAATACTTTAGTTCTCAATAAAATATATAAAACTCTATTGACTTCTCTACTTCCTTTTCTTCTCTCTATTTTATAACAATTTGTTAATTTTAGGCATTTTTTAAGCAAACCTAATTTTAGGCATTTTTTAGGTACTGTAGCATGATTTTATTCTCCAATGTTAATTTGAATTGAGCTATAAGAAACATATTTTATATATATATATATATAAAATAAATTGTACAAGCTTGATATATAGTATAGTATTGGTCAACTATTAAGAATTCTATTTGTAACAAAGCCTTTAAATCAGGAAATAATATAGTGGAAATTACACCCAACCAGAATTTTTAAGATTCAACTTCAAATATTAGATTTAAAGTTTTTATATACAAAAATCAGATGATAATACATTATTATAAATATTAATAATAATATTACAAAAATTAAATTATTTTACATATCCACCCCACTACCATTTACCCTCCCAAACCCCAATTACTTTTCCAAGCTATTCTTTCTATCTTCGGCGCCCCCTCCATTATCTCATCTCTCTCTACCCTCACACAACAAGCGGCGTCTCACGAAGCAACACGATACTCGATGTGTTGAGGTACGACATTAGAGCCTCTGCGCACGGAGGCACAGCAGCTGCACAACGCTGCACCTTATCTTGCCTTGCCTTGTGACGATGTATGTTCCAGCCTCGTAGGGAGGCATAGGAGCCTTTACGCGCGGAAGGGCAATAGCTGCGCAGCGCCTCTACGGTGATGTGTACCAGGATATTATACTTTCCAGTTGAGTCATTGCATGTGACAATCTGAAATTTTCTTTGCTTTCAGGCATTTTACTGGCTTATAGTGTTTCTCCAATGATGTACGGCAATATGAAATTTTCTTCGGATTGTGGTGTTTTACTAGTTGTGCAGCGAGGAGAAGATCGACGCCGCTGCAATAGAGCGGCGCCGACTACGAGATCGATGCAATTGAGCATTCACCGCTCATTGCTGTCTTTCTCGCCGTTCGAATAAGAGACAGATCTATATTTTCCTCTCGTCACTCATTAGAGGTCTTCCAGCCACTGGCTTTGTTTCTTTCTTCTTTTGATTTTGTGGTGGTGGGAGTTTTTGAGTGGATTTGCGGTGTATTGAGGTGGAAGTGACGGTGGCGATGGTGGTGGTGGTGGCGTCCACGGTAGCTTGTTTAGGAACTTTGTTGTTGGTTGTGGCTGTTGTGGTGTATTGAGGTATAGGTGCAGGTGCAGTGGCAATGGCTTGTTTGGGTATTATTTTGTTGGTGGTGGCAATTGTGGTGTATTGAGGTGTAGTTGTAGGTGGTGGCGGTGGCGGTGGAGGACATAATGGATTTAAGGAGATGGTGGAGGTATTGGTGGTGGTTGGTATTGGCAACGCTTGTGGTGGTTGATATAGGCAGCCGTCGTGGTGGTTTTTAGGGGTGGTGTTGGATGTCATCGTCGTTGTTGCAGTAGTGTTGGCGGTGGTGTTGCTGCTGGAGGTGGTGGTCACAAATTGTTTTGTTGTGACCAATACATTGGTTAATGTGTGACTAATAAATAATATGTGACCAATAAAATAGATAATTTGTGACTAATAAATAATGCGTGACCTAAAAATTTGTTAAATTATGACCAATAATTTGATAATGTGTGACCTAAAAATAATTTGTAACCAATTAATTTGATATTTTGTGACCATTAAATAAGTTGTGACTCATAAAATTTATGATTTGTGGGCAAAAAATAATATGCAACCAATTAATTTATTTAATTTGTGACCTAGAAAAAATTGTGACATATAAAATTTGTTGTTTGTGATTGTGGCGTCTGTAATTGTAACTAATACATAATTATGACCATAAATTATATAATATTATGACCCTAATATATTTAATTAATAAAATATTTTTTAATTAATTATTTAATTAATAAAATTTAAATTAATATCTTATTTGAAAAAGGAAACCTTATTTCTTCGATTTGAAATATGTCATACTTAATGTGTTACTAATGAAATTTTCCCAATAATATATATAATAAAACAGATATAACATGAAGTTTTTCTCTTAGTGATTAGTAGATTATTCTCTACATATACTAAACCATTATAGAGAGATTTAATTAATTATTTTCAAATGGTTTTTCTTCAAAAAAAATTTCCATATAGCCCTTTCGTTGCGAGCTACCACCAATACTTTTCCTCCTTTTTTTTTTTTAAATGATTATGTGGTTGAACTAGCATCTAATTATTTGTTTAATTACATGGTTGAACCTTGTCATATATACGGCATGTTAATTTATGCAAGGCTGATTCTAAGTATTCCGGAGGTGGATCTGACATATTGCTGTTATGAAAAAGTTGAATAATTATTATCAATGCAACTGTGGTTTCTCGCTCACCAAGAAAGTCATTTCTTACTAGATGAAGGGTGCACGTGCTATGCTTGTTCCTGAGTGAGAATTTACTGATAAGAAAAATCGGACTTTTGGACACAAAAAAATAGAGTACTTACGTCTTCCTAATTTTAACACATGTTTGGAAACAACATGGAGGCATGTGGAGATAAAATAAAAGTAGTGACAAAAGGAACAATATCAAGAAAGCAACATCCAAATTCCCCGTGTTAGGCTGTCGAAATTTCTATGATTTTCAAAGTTGATCAAATTTTAATTTTCACTACACATTTTTCACAAAATTCATAACTTTTTATCTACTTATCAACAATAAATTTCATCAACTCTTATCAAAACCTTTATCAAACACTCTTATGGTTTAGGCTTAATTCGATTTATTTGCATGGTTCTTGATATTGGGAGGGAGAGGGTGGTAGGGACCTCAACATGGGCATTAATAATTCCACAGTACATTAATATAGAACAAATTTCAAAGTGGGCCCACGAGCCACTTTTTCTGGTTTCTATATATAGCAAATTTTTACTTGTTTAGGAGAGCTTTTTGGAAGGGTCCATCCATAGTTCACTCAATGTGCATCTGTTTCTGTTTTGCTTGACCAATCCCTCCCATGTTTACATTTAATACAGATAAGATTTTCAACTAGAGCAATGATCCCAAATTAGAAAGGACTTTTCTTGAGCCTTGTTTGTCTACCATTATTCCAANATTATTCCAAAAAATTGTTTGCTACAGTAAGATTCTCCACCACACATTCACCCAATAAAATATTCTACACACAAACCAATAAAGTTACTTTAATTTTCAACCACACATTCTCCAAAAAATACTATTCATTACACTAATTTTCTCTCAATAATGGGAGACAAACAAGCTCTGAATTGTATTATCCTCAAAACAATGTAGATATATGTATAGCCTTGTTCCTTTTTTCTTCATGCAAAATTGACGATGTACTTGAATAACTTGAAATGTCTAGAAGAAAATGTGGCAGTGACAAATTAAGTTATCTTAGTACCACATTGAGGTCATCTAATACACATAGAGTAACACCAACATTGTTGACCCGAAAAATGCGACGCCACGTGAACAACAAATGTCGGGTCCACTCACACAACTCAAGAAAGTTCTGGCGCATTTTGACCGGAGAACCAAATGGAGAAGGGGGGCGATTTGAACGCAGTAGATGTTTTATGGCGCGAGACAAAAGTGTTTGAGCACCGGCGGTAGTGATTAAGATGATTACACTAACAAACAATCACCATCAAAGTGTCGATAACCCAAGATCAAAACTCACAAAATGTGGAACAAGCAAGAAGATATGGTGAGAGTATTTGTTTTGAGTGTTTTCTTGTATATTAGAATCAATATTCCAAAAGACCATCCAAAAAGCCCTTTACAATTTACAAAGACCACCTATTTATAATGTTTTGGCCACGTGGTGTCCGTTGGATCAGAACCACGTAACTTCATCTCCTTGACTGAAGCCTCACGTCACTAAATCTATCATACAATAAATACATTGACAATGGGTTAGCCGTACATACCTGACATTCTTTATTACAAACGTTACATCAATCATTCATAAATATTGTCTACAAATCTTGTAAGAGACAACTTCAGCTTGGATGAACTGAGTGCTTCGGAAGAAGGGAGTTTCGTATTAGTCGTCTTTCGTGTGAAGAGCTTCGGTTCTTCTTTGATTTCTTACGCACTGCTTCGGGTTAGAAGCTTCAGCCATTTAGTCGTGCTTTGGCACAGGAGCTTCAACCATTTAGGCAGTGCTTCGACACAGGAGTTTCAGCCTTTGTTTGACTACTTTGCTTTTGACCAATTGGGATTCTGCTGACTTTCCTTTCCACGTGGACTACAACGTGGCACTTTGACTGTAACCTCGATGGCGAGGCATAACAATAGTCCCCCAAGTCTAAGCATGATTGTTTATGTAATTCATGGACTTGTTTAAAAAAATTTGTTAGGGGTGGTGTTGAAAATTTTTGTTAGGAGTGGTTTTTACACATTACAATAATTCCTCAAGTCTAAGTATTTATATTATAGTTAGAATTTGAAAATAGCTGATCGGCATGAATTACCTATATTTGTTGTCTGAAGCTGTGTACCGATGACCTCTGAATTTCTGGAATAAATTAGAGGAGCGTCAGAAGGACAAATTTTTTCGAGGCTGTCCTCTCCGAAGTTTCTTCGTATTTTTGAAACCTTAAATGAAGTAGTTGAGGTAAAGTGCCTCTGCTACGTAGCGAGGCTGTTACTCATTAATTATAGAGAACCAAGTTTTTTGAAACGTTGGGAGCACGAGACGTCTTCAATTATTGCGCCCAAATGATTTGTTGTTTCATACATTTTCAAGTTTTGATAGCTGAAACGGTTCGTCTTCCCATACACGCAACAACCACTACATTTAATGCTCAATGATTACAGTCATATGCGTGTCCTACAAAATTTAGACTCATTAGAGTGCGTGATGCAGATGTGCTGATTTGGATCGTAGAAAATGAAGCATCCAATGTACTCAGTGACTCAGATTTAAATCTTAAATGAACGGTTAGATGATCTAAATCGACATCTAACGGCTAGGATTAAGAGCCTCTGCCTATAAAAGGCAATAGTTTGGGGGCTAAAAATCACTTTTCCATTTATGCAATCAGCAATCTTATTCTTCAGATCTCTCAATCTCTTTCTTCTCCTTCCTTTGCATTCATAATTTTCGGTGACTTTTCTTCACCGTCCTTTGAGCATTTTGTAAGTATTGTAACACTTTGAACTCAAAAACTTGATGGCGTCTTCACATTACTTAATCATGATTCTGATCTTAACCTTTTCTTGATGTCTTGCAGGGTCGGTAGAACGATTTGAACTTAGCCGAAATGAGTTGGAGGTTGTTGAGGACATACAGACACCCATCATCGTTGCGTGAATTTAACTGTTTAATCACTTCCAAACGGTTCTTCGAAGAATTCTGCTTAATGGCCCGAAGAGGTAATGCCAATTTTCAACAAATTCTTTGTAGTTTTGCATAAACACTGTTGCTTACTTTATTTCTTGCTTTTATAGAAAACTTCTAGAAGATGAGGCATCACACTCTTAGCATGGCCACAATTCTCGCTTCCACCTCCACTGTTGGGAGGAAATGGCTAAAGCCCTCATCTGTTGTAGCAAAATAGGTGAGGGACACTTTGGAGAAAATCAGCCGAGAGGCTAGCAGCCAAGAGGGAGAAGGGCGATCTCTCTGTGAAGGATAAAGAGAAATATATTGTGGAGGAGGTCCCCAAGAAAAAAACATCGCTTCTCCACCACCAGAGAAGATGGGTCGATGGACACCCCACCTTCTCACTCCTAAGTCCTTACTGGGGAAAAGCTGATGACAGCTTCAATAGCTACGGCGAAATGAGGCCAGAATAGGCCAATTGTTGTTCTTCCGGGCAGGGGTCGTCGAAGAGGACTAGAACTTCGAGTGGATCGACGGTTCCTGACTCATCCCTCCAAAAACTTGCAGTCTCCCAAAGGAGCGATGAACTATTTCCTGAGGTTCTGACCATACTTCCTCCAAAAGTCCAAACTGCCACATCTGTATTTCATAAGTTCTGGATGGATAGGTAGCAAAATGACGTAGAGACCAGCAGCACGGTGGACCTCTTCGCCACCATGGTCAGCTAGTTGGGGAGGGTCTTTGTGGTGGCCATAGAGGTTGAAGCCCTCTTTAAAAACCTTCAAAAGAAAACTAAAGAGTTTACAAATAAAGCCTATCAGGACGAGGAGGTAGCCAACAAGGTCAAGACTGAGGCTGAGGCAATAAAGAAGTAGCAGGCTAAGGAGTTTGTAAAGCTCTCTTCGACAATGGTGGAAATTAAAAATCTGAATAAGGAAGTCCACTTGTCACAAAGTAAAGTGGCTTCCATGATGAAGTGGGTAGAGATTTCAAATACCTACTAGAAGCTGGCTGTTGAGGCCTTGAAAAAGGAAAATAAAGAAAATGTTGCCTTGAAACAATAGGTGGGGGAGCTGAACAGTAAGGTTACTAACTTGTCAGATAAGGTTGAGACGGTGAGGCAGGAAGCTCAATCGGCTGGTGGAGATGCTATAAAGCATTATATTGGCAACTTCTACCTAACAGAGGCGTACCAAAGTTTCGCGAAGTACTGTCGGAGGTATGCTTATACCGAGATGGTGGAGTGGATTGACGTCAACTCTCAAGCCTTCAATACCTTTGAGTTGAGGTCAGAATTTTTGGAAGAAGAAGACCAAGAGCCTCAAAATCCGGCAGAGGATAGCCACGTAATTGAAGAAGCTTTGAAGCCATGGCTCCCAATGCTATTGTACCATTTGTAGCTCACCTTTCCCCACCTGTTTAGCTAATATGTTTTTGTTTTTTTGCATTTTCCATGTAAATGGCTTCGGCCCACAATTGTAAATATCTATTTAATGAATAAAATTTTCTTTATACCTACATGCTTGCTTGTTTTTTACTTTCTGTACTTTCTGCATACCTTACTGCTTTACTTATTGCTTTACAATGCTCTTCAACCTACTTCATTTGCAATCCCTTATTCAAATTTGTATTTTTGTACAAGTATTAGAAGGTCATTTACATTTCTTACTTTACATCTAAACTTATTTGCTGCATGTGTATGATCCGATGCTTTATTGCACTTCGCGCTTATTTGCAATTTGCAAACTTGTAATTTTGTACAAGTGTTGGTAGTTCGCATGACTTTCACTTATTTCCCTGAGCATGATGTCGAGTGGTTCACCCATGCTAAAGCTTCCTTAACAACCTTCATTGTTAAGGGCATGTGCTATCCACTTCACGACTAATGAAGTGGTCCCTTTGGGATCTAACTCATCGTCGAAGTGCCCACCCTTCTCTGCATAGGGATGGTTCATCTATGTAGAGGTTTATCCCTAAACTTTTATCAATATGAGGTGTTTTTTCTTTTATTTTTTGCGAACATGACTTAATATAATTGAGAACAAGTGTAACTTAATAGAATTAATAATTTTCCTGGGTATGAGGCATGCTGAGACTTCCTTAACAAATTTGTTGTAAGAGCATGTGTTGTCCATTTCGCGAGTGGGGAGGTGGTCCATTTTTGGATCCAATTCTTCGTTGAAATGCACACGCTTCTCTGCATAGGGACGATTCATCTATGCAAAGGCTTCTCCTTTAACTTTTGTCAATATGAGATACTTTTTCTTTACAAACACATTAATGAAAGTCAATTTTATTGAATAAAAAACTGTAGAAACTGTATATTTACATTTTTATTGATAATACTTCCACAATGCTCTGCATTCCATGGATGAGGTTGTGTCTTTCTATCCATATTTTCAATTTTATAAGTTCCAAGTCGAACTTCTTCTTAGATGCAGTAGGGACCTTCCCACTTTGGACCAAGGGTTCCTGCCTCGTGCTCTTTAGAAGATAAAAATACCTTCATAAGCACCAAATCATTCAAGCAAAATGACTTCTTCTTAACTTTAGAATTGTATTATCTAGTCATTTTTTGTTGGTAGATAGTCAAATTTACTTGAGAATCATCCCTTATTTCTTCAAGGAGGTCTAGTTTGTACCTTCTCGATTCGTCATTAGATATTTCTTCAAAATGAATGCGACGAAGAGACGACAGACTCACTTCAACTGGGTTCATAGCGTTGACTCCATAAGCTATAGAGAAGGGGATTTCTCTAGTAGCTATTCTGCTCGTAGTTCAGATGGCCCATAAAACTTGAGGTAACTCGTCGACCCAAGCCCCTTTAGAAGATTCCAACTTTCTTTTCAGAGTGTATTTGATAGTCTTATTAACGACTTTCACCTGCCCATTTCCCTGAGGGTGATGTAGAGAAGAAAAATGTTTCCTGATGCCCAGCTTCGCACATAAGTTTATGACCTTCTCGTTGTTAAATTGTCGCCCATTATCCAAGACAATTGAATGGAGAATTCTGAACCTACAAATGATGTTTTTCCATAGGAATTTGGAAGTATTCGCTTCAGTGATCTTGGAAAGGGGTTTAGCCTCTACCCATTTGGTAAAGTAATCAATGGTGATAATTGTGAAGTTGAAATTGTCCATCTCCTTATGTAGGGTGCCTATAAGGTCAATCTCCTATTTGGAAAACGCCCAGGGGCTAGAAACAACGCTTAGTTCATGAGAATGATACCTCAGAATTGTATCGAATCGTTGACACTTATCGCTTCTCTTTGCGAACTGCTATGTATCCTTGTTCAATGTGGGCCAATAATATCCTTTTCTTAATACCTTTTGCGCTATGGACCATCCTCTCGAGTGGTTGCCACATATCCCTTTGTGAATTTCTTGGAGTACATAGGTGGCTTAATCTCCCCATGTGCATCGGAGTCAGGACAAGAAGAAACCCTTTTGTATAGCACATCATCTTGGAAAATGAAATGAGTAACTCTTCTTCTAAGCTTTCGTGCCTCCTCTTTTTCAGAGGGTAATACTTGGTCCTTAAGGAATCATATTATTGGCTTCATCCATAGTGGGGTATCCTCGACCTACATCATCTCTTTGCATGTAGCAGTAGAGGGTCTAGAAAAGTGTTTTATGGATACCACAGTGAGTAGATCGAAATCTTTACTATTGGCCAATTTTGAAAGAGTGTCAACTGAGCATTCTCTGAGCGTAAATTTGTACCAACTCAATTTTTTTCAAAATTTGGAATAAGCATCATGACCAATTTCAAATAAGCAGTCATGGACTTATCTTTGGTCGAGAAATTGCCCTGAACCTGGCTAACTACCAGTTGGGAGTCGCTACTGATCACCAATCTCTTTGCTTGCATTTCTCTGGCCAATCTGAGGCCAGCTAGGGGTACCTCATATTCTGCTGCATTATTTGTGGCCTTGAAGCTGAACCTCACGGCACAATTAAGCTCGTGTCCTTCTGGACTAACCAGGACCACTCATGCTCCTGATCTAGTATCTCTCGAGGAGCCATCAACAAAAAGGTTCCAAGTGGGGAGTTCGGTATGTTCCATCTCCTCTTTCATTTCTGGAACAGGGGTGAACTTTGCCACAAAATCTGCTAAGGTTTGTCCTTTAGCAGCGACCTTTTGTTTCAACACAATATCAAACTCGCTAAATTCCACTACCCAATTTAGTAATGTTCTCAAAGTATTGAGCTTCTGCAGCACTTGCTTGAGAGGAAAGTTAGTCATCACGTGTACAGTGTGGGCCTAGAAATATGGCCTCAATTTTCGGGTAGTTGTCACCAAGGAAAGTGGTAGCTTTTCCATACTTGGATAATAAGTCTCTGCTGCCAAAAGCGTTTTGGTTATATAATAAACGGGCAGCTAGTGACCACCTTCCTCTCATACGAGAACTAAACTGATTGTGTCGGGGGTTACTACTAGATATAACCATAGTGGTTTGTTAACCTTGGGTTTGGAAAGTAGGGGAGCCTGCCACAAGGGCTTCTTTAGCTCGTGCAGGGCTACTTTGCATTTCTCGTTCCACTGAAACTTATTTCCTCCTTTTAGAATCTTGAAGAAAGGTAAGCATTTATCTGTTACCTTCGAGACGAAGCGGTTCAAAGCAACTACATCTCCAGTGAGACTCTGTACCTCTTTAGGTTTTTAAGGTGACCTCATTTCAATCAAGGCTTTGATTTTCTCCGGGTTGGCTTCGATGCCTCTTTGATTAACCATATAGCCTAGAAATTTTCTAGAGGCAACTCCGAAGGCGTATTTCAGGGGGTTGAGACTCATCATGTACCTCAGCAATATTTGGAAAGTTTCGCCGAGGTGCTTGACATGATCTTTTGCCTTCAAAATTTTCACCAGCATATTGTCCACATATACCTCAATTATTTTTCCAAGAGGTCGGCTAACATCTTATTAACAAGTCTTTTATAAGTGGCCCCTACGTTTTTCAACCCAAAGGGCATGACCTTATGGCAATAAAGACCATTGTCTGTTATGAAGGACGTATGCTCTTCGTCTGCTGGGAATATCAGAATCTGATTGTACCCCGAGTAGGCATCCATGACACTAAGTAGTTTGTGTCCTGCTGTTGAGTCCACTAGTTGATCTGTCCGAGGAAGCAAAAAGTTGTCCTTAGGGCAAACTTGATTTAGGTTTGAGAAATCCACACACTCTCTCCACTTGCTATTGTGCTTTTTGACCAGGACATGGTTAGAAACCCATTTCGGATACGTTGATTCCCGGATAAAGTGATTGTCGATCAACTTCTTTACTTTGTCTTTTAAGGCTTTATATCTCTTGATTGAGGGCTCTTATTTCTGTCTGTGAGTTGTAGCTTTAGGATAGATTTTCAAGTGGTGACAATTGATTTTTGGATTAATGCCAACTATGTCTTCATGCTTCCAAGCAAAAAGGTCCAAGTTTTGGCGTAAGAAACTTTTCATCTTTTCTTGGCCTCTAGTGGCAGATCTTTTCGAACCTGTAGGCATTTGAAAGGATCTTGAAGATCGACTTGAAAACTCTCTAATTCTTCTACTAGGACTGTTTGAGGCTCACAATCGATGATGCAAGGGTCCAGTTCCTCTAAATTAGCTGTTTATTTAGTAACTCTCCCTTTTTTAGGGGATACTTGCATTTCTAGGACATCCTCTTATTCAGAGGTGTTTATGACTCCAAGGTCTATCTCTTCTTCAGAGGCATCCTTCATTTTGACGTCTCCCCCTTGTTCAGAGACATCATTGATGTCAATGTCTGTCAGGATTACATTGACACTTCTGGGTTCTGCTTTTCTAAGAGAATTTGAATAGCATTCCTTGCACTCCATTGGTCGTCTCTGATCATGGCGATGCCATTTTCTGTTGGGAATTTCATACATAAATGGTGAATGAACGTGACGGCCCATAGTCCTTTAATGTCGGCCTCCCAAGCACTCCATGGTAGGCGAAGCGGTTGTCCACCACCGAAATTCCATAAAATGATTAGGGGTTAAGGGTATTGTTCCCATCTCTATTGCTAGAGAGATTTTACCCCTTGGGACGATGCTATCGTCAGTGAAGGTGAATTCATTGGGGTCAGCTCATGGTCAACTTCCATTTTTATCAAAGGTGGCTCCAAAAATGATGTTGGCAGAGCTTCCATTATCCACTAGCATTCTCTTTAGGCGATTGCAGGCTACAACAACCCTCACAACTAGAGCATCACATTGTGGATAATGTACACCAACTGTGTCCTCTTAGGTAAACGTGATGGGTTGAACCCTTCTTTCGGTGGAAGATCGATTGTTGCTAAGTACGAAGCTCTCCATTGGGAGATCTCTTTCTTCCCTTACATAATTTCTTTAGGAGTTTCTGGCCTCCAAAAATTGTGTCAATTTCTCCGATGGGTTCACGGCCAGTATTAGCTAGGAGGCTTATTCTCTATCATTGACCATCCCTAGGACTTTTCCCATCACTGTCTCTACTTCGAAGGACATCATCTCTATTGGGGGTGCCTTGGCTCATCATTCCTGGGCCGTTGGTTCTGCCTAGGAGAGACGTCTTTTCGAAGGCGCCTATTTCTCCATTGATTGTTATTCTGAGGGTGCAACATAATATCTCTACAGCCAGCAATGTTGTGGCTAGAGGAGTGGTGGTATGTACAATAGAGGGGCGTTTCATCCTTATTTCTGGGTTTAGCGTCTCATTCCCTACCTCTCTCTGTTTAGGAAAATCGTTGGTAAGGTCTGCCTTGGTATGTTTTATACCAGGATTCACTTCCTTATAAGCCAGGTAGGCACTGCACTTAATGTTGCTACAGCCAATACTTGTCCTGGAATGAAGGAGGTCGATTATCTGACCTGGTGGTCCATCAACTGTGAGGTTGGGCCTCTTTCTCATTATATTTGAAGAGGTGGGAGTCCTTGGTTTGCCCTATTTTTATGATCTCTCAATTCTTTATTAACGATCTCCCGTCTTATCATTTCCAGTAAGACGTCATAATTGGAAGGGTCTTTGTTTTGTACATCTCTCCAGAAGAGAGAGTTCATGTCCAATTCTCCCCTTAGGGCTGTCAGAGCTAGGGTTGGCAATTTTCTCCGCCCTATCCCGCCCCAAATAGGGCAAAAAAACCCTCTCTGAATGGGTTGGTGGGGTGGGATGGCCGGCCCCGTCTCGGGTCATGGGACGGGACGAGGCAGGGGTGCCCCGCCCCGTGAAGGAAAAAAAATTAATTAAAGTTAAACCCGTCCTCGAATCCGCCCATCTTCATATGTTCCCCACTATTTTTCCTCTTCTTCTCATCCCTTAATTTCAAAATTTTCTTTTCAGCTTTTCTTCTCTCACTATTTTTGTCTCACTTTTATCATACGAGATTTTTTTCCCTTTGGTCTAATGTGGGTTTTTTTACCTACTATTTTGTGGTGCAGATGTTGAAGAATTTTACAAGCAGGGTGATCCTTGTTAGGGTTTCTCTTGGTTTTTTCTGGTAATAACCAGGAACGTTGGAGCTTGGGTATTGGGATGTAGGGGAGGGAGTCGCTACCGCGAAAACATACCTGTTTGCCGTGATCTCTGGTTACAGAGCCTGTAGAGGAGGAGGCGATCGGCGGCGGTGAAACAAAATGGGGCAGCAAATGGAAGGAAGCCACCGCCCCGCCCCATCTCGTCTCAGGCGGGGCGAGGTGGGGCAAGGCGGGGGTGGGATACCCCCATCCCGAACCTGCCCTACTGCCATCCGTAGTCAGAGCTTCCCTATTTGTCACTTGCACACAGTAGGTCATTTTATCTGTGAAACGGGATATGGAATTTCTCAACGACTCGCCCTGTTGCTGTCTCATGTCCTGTAAGCATTGTATTGGCCATTCACCTTCCTTGCTCATTGTAAAGTGCTTAAGATAACTTTTCTTGAAGTTTGGCCAACTTTGAATGCTTCTTTTCGGAAGTCTGGTATACTATATCCCAACAGCTCCATTTAGGGTTAAGTGGAATGCTCTACACTTCATGGCGGGGATGGCTCTTCTTAGGCTCAAGTGAGTCTTGAAGTTATTGAGATGCTTCATAGGATCGCCTCTTCCATCATACTTGGGAATTTTAGGGAGCGCGAAGTGGTTCAATACAAGGGCATTCCTAATGCCTTATTGGAATGGTAGATCGTCATCGAGGTCGTAGGACCTTTGTGGCTCATCCGAATCATAATCTTCCCTAACCTGAGCTTCTGGTGGTGGTTGGGAAGGTCCTACTTGACTTTTGGCTTGTTTAGTTCTCCTCTCACGCCTATTACTAGGGGAAGGATTCCGAGGCACTTCGTTATAGCCCAGCTCGCTTTGTCTTTCAAATCGATGATGTTCCTACTGCCTATTTCTAGGTGCAGGGAGAGGTTGAACCTGCCTATTTCTAGCAACCCTGGGCTCAGCCTGTCAAAGACACTTACCGACCTTCGATGCATGTCTTCTAGGCCGTAATTTTGAGAAAAGTGGAATGGGACCTCTGTGGCATAGTTGGTGGATGTATCAACTCCAACTTCCATTTCCTGGGGAGTTCTCTCCCTTGTGTAGTGTTGGTAGTTAGCCATTTACCTTTAGACCTCTTCACCGCTGTAATAGTTTCCTTGTGAAAGGTCGTGAAATACATTTCCTTGGGCTATATGGGGAGGAACTGGGTATCCTTATTTTCCCTGCATGCTCCTTAGCAGTTCATGCATAGCTATGTTCTGCTGGGTTATATCTCTCATATTTGCGGTCATTGTGGCCACCTCCTTAGTGAGCCGGGTAACTATCCTAGACCCACCTCATCTGTGAGGTTTGTGAGGTCTATGGCAAGTAGTCGGGACAGCATGCGAGGGTTTCCCTTATTCAGGGTATTCCCTAGCCCTTCGAGGTACAGATCCTTCATTATTTGAACTCATGGTGATAAGTTTTTTTTGGACAAATGATATTCATTTTTCCAAGGACTAGACTAACTTCAGGGTAAGAATTGCTTCCAATTGGCTTTTTCTCACAGGATTTTCGTGATTAAATGTGTGATTTACTACAGAAGGCGCTAATCTGTTGACCAAGAAAAACGTGATGCCAATGTGGACAACAGATGTCGGGCCCACTCATGCCAACTATAGCAAGTTTCAGCGCATTTTGACAGGAGAAGTGGAGCGCTTTGAATGCGGAAATTGCTTTACAGCGCAAGACAAAAATATTTGAGCACCAACGATAGTGACTAAGATGATTACACTAACAAACAATCACCAACAAAGTGTCGATAACCTAAGATCAAAACTCATAAAATGTGGAACAAGCAAAAAGATGTGGTGAAAATATTTATCTTGAATGTTTTCATGTATATTAGAATCAATGTTCCAAAAGACCATCCAAAAGGACCCTTACAATTTACAAGACCACCTATTTATTGTATTCAGGCTAACATGGTGTCCGTTGGATCAGAATGTGCTCTAATTTCCTTGATTAAGTCTATCTTTACAATAAATACATTGACAGCAGGTCAGCCGCCCTATACATTAGGCTGACACACCTGACATGCTTTATTACAAACGTTAAATCAATCATGCCTAAAGATTGTCTACAAATATTGTAAGAGACAGTTTCAGCTTGGAAGAACTGAGAGCTTCGAAACGAGGAAGCTTCGTATTGGTGGTCTTCCATGTGAAGAGCTTTGGTTTTTCTTTAGTTTCTTAAGCAGCGCTTCGATTTAAGCAGTACTTCGGGCCTTCGGCATAGGAGCTTCAGCCTTTGTTTGACTACTTTGCTTTTGACCAATTGTGTTTCCATTGACTTTCCTTTTCACGTGGACTGGGTCGTTGCACTTTGACTGTAGCCTCGGTGGCGAGGCGTAACAAATATCATTATGGTGCACATTTTAGTGCCTATTGTCTCTTGGCATCGATCAACAAAGTTTGTTCAAACTGTAGTTCGTTTGGTAATATAAATTGTATATATTGGACATCATTAAAAAAGAAAAAAAAACTTCTCTAATAATAATAGTATTAAACATATTTAGCATTATTGGTCTCATTATTTTCTTGATGTACCAGAAGGTACCCAAGGAGATCTATATGATCATTACTATATTCGCATCGAAAGATGCAACAAAGTGTTAGGATCATTGTACAATATATTAATCAAATGCCTAGTGGCATGATCAAAGTCGATGATCGTAAACCATGGACTACATCGCGACGTCGATTGAAACTATACTTGAAATCGTGCACTATGTGAAACGTAGATCATTGTCGTTCTTAACATAGACTCAAGTTAAACTCTATCTTAGAACCTTGTGGGTTAGGAGTAAAGTTTAATTCGAACTTGAACTTGAGTCTCGCAAATATTAGGTCTACTTTTAAGCCCCGCTTGGTGGATATTAAAATTAGATTTTTAGTAGCTTTTGAAAAAAGTTTTTGAAATGTGTGGTTAAAATGTTGTGTGACCTATAAAATATGTAGTTAATATTGATTTTTTGACTTTAACTTATATTAAAATCTAATTTAAATCAATACCAAACATGGGCTTGTTCTTTCTCTTTCCTCATGCTAAAAAAGGGGAAAAAAATGCTTATAAAAATTCTGGTCGATTGGCCCTCCATTCATCCAATTGGAGGTGTGGATTAATCCGAATTGACGTGAATCTCTATGATCAAGAATTGACGCATTAAGTAACTATAGACTATATAGTACCTCACATAGAGATTCTCAAATGATCACAAATTTATTTTTAAAATAAAATATTACGTCTCAAATCTATATTAGCAGGAAACTTACAATGTATGTTAGGATGTTAATAGAAATTAAAAAATAATGAATTGAACATATTTATCTACATATCCTCGTCAATTACTGATTAAAATCTAAATTTTAATTTAAGTCAAAGTCTACAATTTATTTAAACTATATATTTTATAAGTTTCACAATTTTTCAATCGCAAATTTCATCAACTTCTATCAAAATTTACTGAAAATATAATTTTAATCCCCACCAAACAGGGGCTAAGACACTATTTTTTTATGAAAAATTTCCTTGCGAAAAATCAATGAAACCATTTCTTGTTTCACAATTTGATTGCAAAATATCCTCCTAATTGAAATTCAAAAATCAAAATCCCAACACTCATCATCAAACCACAGTAATGGTGGGCATCCCGAACGTTTAAATAATTCAATAAAAAAAAATTTGCATTCTTCAATAACATTCTATTGTCATATAGCACAATAAAAACATTAAAACATATTACACAACCTGGCACAAACAAGATGCAATGATGATCAACTAAGTCTAAGATGAAGTACAAAACTGCAGTATCATATATTATTCACCACATGTAGCTCGTGAAGGAGTTAGAACTTTCAGTAAATATGTGATACGACAAGTCGATTTGAAAATTTGTAGAGTTTCTTTGAAATCAAAATGAAATGTAGCGTAACAAAAAACTTTTTCATTAGCCCTATTTGGCCCTCATTTTTAAACTCATTTTTTCTCAAACTCATTTTTAATCGCATATGTCATGTGACCTACAACTTTTATCAACTTTTCAGCCATGCAATTCATTAATTTTTATCAAAATCTATTAAAAAACTGACTTTTAGCTAAGCCAAACAGGGACATAGAATATATTGTGAGACATTAGTTTGAAGATTTGTGAAGAAGTTTCTTTGGAATATTGAGAATTAGAAACTCTAATTCCATATCACTAAAAGCAATAAAATTGCAGTAAGAAAAGTAAAGACACAAGAGAACACGCAAGATTTAGAGGTTCCCTCAATATAAGACAACTCCCTCGTCGGCACTGTAATAATTCACTATAATGAAAATAAGCATACAAGAGAAAATCACACACCTTATTTTCACTAACATGTCTCTCTTTTGATGATTATAAGACAAATTGAGATAAAAACAGATAACACATTAATGTAAAATTTCTCCGTCATCGGGAGGGGGATTCTTGCCCTTTCCAACCCCTACGATGATCTTACATAGAAGTTCAATCCGTGTACGAAATGTATACAAAGACAATAATTAGACTACATAACTGAACAATTTTTCACTTGGAGACTAATTCACCATAAATGGCTCATATGCAGCGGGTGAAATTCCTCAATCTTCAAAACAGCAGTCCAACTGAAGTTGTACACATCTCGATCAAAATGGTCTTTGTCAACGTGTCATCGAATTCTTACTCCCTTGAATTTTCTCAAGTATCAAGATTCCATCATCCAAAACCAATTTAATGAAGTGATAATAAATTTATATATGCTTCATCCTTGCATGATAAACATAATACTAACTAAATAGCTCTCTTATTATCACAAATAAAAACACTTCCCATTCTCATAACTCAATCTTCCAATAAAGACTACAAACATATCATCTCTTTTCTAGCTACGGTCACATCAACATATTTACTACCTCAATAATGGAAAGAACAACTATCTTCTACAGTTTAGACACCTAACTAACTATTGTACTAGCTAAAGTATGTGTATGTATATAGTAGTACTCTTCCTACCATCAATTTCCCTTATCATGTCAGTGTTTATATAGCCTATGTAATCATAAGCTTGGTTTTCTGAAACATAGTTGAATCTACACTACCTCTCAAGTACTAGAGAATCTACTTTACTACTACCTACTGCTGTTTACTCGAATGCTCATATATCTACTCACAATTTTTACTGCACGTGCTATGTCTGATCTCATACACACCGTGACATACATAAGACTTCCAATAATAAAGGCATAAGTTACCTTGACTATGTAAGTGATTACGCCCAAAGTATAACGCGGTAGCTGTAGTGTAGCTTTGGGGTGTCGTATCCACAGGGAGATGGAAAAATGTTTAAGAGATCAAAAATGGGTGGTTTGTTCTC
>CAIGRT010052093.1:0-12648 GCA_903798405.1 Fraxinus platypoda | reverse complement strand
TTGGGCTCTCGCCTTGGTAGCACTTAATCCCGCTTCGGAGGGCATTGTGTTGGAGGTCTTTCCTCCTTGTACCGTTCGCTATTGCGATGTTCAATAAAACTTGTTTCATCTTTAAAAAAATATATATATTACTTATTTTATTTGAGAGATTATTGCAAGTGAAAAATGTGGACATGCAAAATTGTTTTATTTAGAGAATGTGTGATTAAAAAACTGTGCCAAGCAAATGATTTTCAAACAATTCAAAAATAAAAACTACTACAGATAAAATTGTATAACACTACAGTAGCAGATTAGTAAACAATTCCCCCATACAGCAGTACATACAAAGCATTTCCCATAACATCTTAATTCTTTGCCGAAGCCTAGATATTTTGGCGCAAAACCGATCGCTGAGCATAGAAGCAAGCAGCACTGCAACTGCAAACAGAGCATTCATTCATTTCTTCCAGAAGAAAGAGCGTGACATACTCGCCTGTATAAACCATTGTATAAATCTACAAACTCCTGTAGTCTATGACAGTGACTTCGTCTTCCGGCGCATCCAGGTCATTATAGCTGCAAAAATGGCAAAATTCAAATAAAAAAATTCCTTCCTTTAATGAAAGTATGAGAACTTGAGAACATTCAAAATTGGTGGTAATAATTTTTTTTTTAATTATGTGCCAAGACGTACATACTGTAGCTGTACAAATCATGCACCCACAATTCTATAATAATGCTGGGACTTGTAAGATTAGTTTGTAAGCTGGCTGTCTAACGTTTTGCTCGTCTTGGTGAGAAAACAGTCTATCCAACCACTAGCCATCATAATTAACCAAAACAAGGAGAGAGGAGAAGCATGGAAAACAATTCTGCCAAATTTTATTCTGAAAAAGCATTCAGGCCAAAAATTATTGGATCCCACATGTACCACAGCGCTCCATTAGCTAGTTGATGCTAGCAAATCAAGATTACGGTCTATTTTGAGTCCGACTAAACTTAGCCATGATAATGCAGATTAAATTTTGTTGGATGAAGCTTCAGGTCATCTTCAAAGCTCAAAGCCTGTGTTCGAATCGTTATCATCAAGCCAAAGTTCAAAATCTACCATGCCCTTTTTTACAATGTAAAACTGATGGAAATCCTAGAAGATATATTTTATGGAACCTTCCAAATTGGATATGTAATCATGGTTTTAGATCTCTAGTATTTTAATAGATTCTCTATTATTTTCTTAGACGTTTCTTACCTTAATTTGATGGGTTCTCTAGTATTTGACTAGACGTTTCCTACTTAGAATAGGTTTTATGAGATCCTGTATAAAGGGGGCTTATGTATTATAATTTACACAACTTCTGTAAGGATAAAATTTGATACTTCTCCCCCAATTCTCTCTATTCTCTCCCTCTTGTTCTCTTTTCCCCCTCATTTCTCTTCTTCTCTTCCATTCCCCTTCTCCTATAATTCTACTATTTGATTTATCGCATCCTACGTCAATAACATGCAATCAAATAGTCAAGCTGAGATAAAAATGCATTGGGCAAAAAAAGAAGTGCAGAACTTGCATGCTTTGTGTGTGCCCAAACAAGAAGAAATCCTAATTTCAGCTTCAAGCGAGCTTTGAAGAATATTCAATTCAAAAAAACCTGCTTGCCCACAGGGAGTACTAACATCTACAGACATATTCTCCATCTCATATTTGTCAAAATCCCCATATGCTGCCTGCCGCAACTCTATTAAGTAGAACACAGAACACCTTTTTCTGTTTTGTTTGGATTGTTTTGTGGAGTCGAGTCAAGACAATACCGAGACCATTGAGAAATCAATTTTTCGTGGTTATCAAAATCTTGCACAAGATAAAAACAGCCCACTTTATTGATTCCACCCAAATCCTCTTTGCCATCTATTACTTTTTTTCTTTTTCTTTTGTTTTTTTGACATGAAAAAGGTTTTGGTAAATCCTAAAAAAATTCTCATAGCCCAATGTTAGTTCATATTTTGTACTAAATAAGTCTTCCCCAAACTTATTCTACATCAATAACCATACAAATTGGTCATAGAAAATGCTTCAACTGGCGCCTCGCCTCGCCTTCATTAGATCAATATAATATATTGGAGAATTATATTTAAACCAAAGTATTTAATCACTCAGTTACTCAACCAATCATTGTTGACTTACAAGCACATTAATAAAAACTAACCTTCGTAAGCGTCGAGGATCCTGTCGAAAAGAGGGAGGTAAAGCAATTATTGGGGAAGGCCCGCTCAACTGGTGCCCTGACCTCCCATTTCTACCACCTTCAAATGGGGAAGGGCCTCCCTGGTCTCGCAACATTTGCATTGCAACTTCAGGAGGAGCCGGAACAAAAGGACCCAATGGTCTGAAAACCATCATTGCGAAGATAAGCAATAGCAGTAGATAATATGAACTGTGGATAATGCCATAACAATTATTGACACAACCAAATTACTCAAAACAATTTAACTTACCCAGCACCAGGAACAGGCATCAGTACATGAGGAGGTATATCTGATGGGAAAGGAGCAACATGTATGCCTTGGCTGGGGAAAGTATCAAACATTGGTTCATCGGGATTGTTTCCAGGTGCACCATCATTGTTGGATGGGAAATCCCCCAACTGTGGGTTTTCAGACCCATCAAATCTTTCACCACCATTGGCGCGATTATCACGTTCTCTAAGGTTTCCTCTTTCATCCTTTCCTCGGTTGTCAGGACCAGGCCTCCGTCTCTGTGGCTTCTCCTTCTACAAAAGGAATATGTATCATTAATATAAATAATACAAATATTCGAAGGATGGAAAAATATTAACGTACAACTTATACCGGTACAGATTGCTGCATGATAGGTGTCCCTCCAGGAGCATTTTCGTCACTGTCACAAGTAATAGTTATTGACCTTATAACAATAACATAACATAGAAAATAGATAATAATTTAGACACGGTGCTTACTTCATGTAGTTCTGGAAATACAACTCTTCACGGACTTTTGAAGTCAGTTCCATCACAAGGTCTGGGTGTTTCAACTTCAAATGTTTGTGGACAAACTCGGAAGCATGGAAGAGTTTTGTACAACCTTTTGCTCCACAGCCATACTTCCATCCATACTTCTCATCCCTAATTTTGCGGACATGAGGTTCCAAGGCTTCAGCAGCGGCGGCATCTATCTTTTCCTTCGCAGTCATTACTTCCAGGGGATCCAAACCCTTCAGCCTCTCTTGCCAACAAGAATCTAGTTTCTTCTCCCACTCCATCCCATTACTAGTTGCATCACTATTCTTGCCATCCGCTCTAACGTGCCGGAGACCTTTAGCTTCATTTGTTTCAATCAGCCCATAATAATCCACCCCATGAATGCGCCAGAGATATGTAAGAAGTGTGTCGAGTAGCTCAATCCCTTCAAGACCTTTGACTGAGCTCAAACCTCGTATGATAATTACTGGGCCACTCGAACCACCATGAGACTTATCTCTACCCATTCTATCGCTATCAACACGGCATAGTACATTATCTTCAATTCCTTTCTCCGAATCAAGTTTCCGAACAAGAGCCTGCGCTTGTTCAATGTCAATTTGGATTCGTCTGGGCTCAGAACTAACAGGATGAGCCTTTGGGGTAGCTGAAAGATCAAAATCTTTGGTCACCCCCCGACCAGGCCGCCTTCTTTTGCCACCTATGTCTGCTTCATCAGCAGAATGAGGCTCACTAGACTGTTCCAATTTGTTCGAAGATGAGGGACTAACACTGGGACCTCTGTTTACAAACAGAAAACTTCTCAACATAACATACTTAAAATAGGAAGTATAGAACAAGCACATAGACTGAAGGAATATAAGATCAAATCGTACAAATCCAGTGTCCCACTCTGCAGATCAAGCTGAAACTCCTTAGCCAACTTCTGTGCAATCTCATTCCTCCTGCAAAGATCATACATGAGATTTTTCAATACAATCAGAATATAAATCATGAAATAACTTTATTAAGCAATGGACATTCAGCAGACAGTTCGGATAGTTCTAATTGCATGAAGCCTAATAGCAAACTTCAACCTATTAAACATTATGCGCACCTTTCTATGACAGCAAGCAAGTTTGTTGGATGATACTTATCTTTTAACCTGAAAATATAAAAGAATTCCCATCAGAAAGACAGGACACAGTCCAGAAAACAAGCATGGGAAGCACTGTACAAGATGAAAAGGATGAAATGCACCATTACCATTCTTCATCTTTATGTGCATCAAAATAAGCTCTTTTCTGAGTCGATATATATTCTGACTTGTATTCTTGATACCTGATGATGATCGACTCATTATCCACATATCCCAAGAAAAAAAAAATGTAAACTAGCACACAAAATAGAGTCAGGAATAGACAAACACTACTTTATAGGGAGTTAATTAAGTTAGATTAAACATCTATAACTCTTTAAGACATTCCCATTCTGACCTGAGCTCCGCTTCAGATGGCAAAACATCATCCTCAAGCTCTTGAATGAACTGCTTATAAGACATCATTCCTTCCCTGAAAATAAATAAACAATGTCACATTATTATCTAACTTAAGCTATAATAATGTAATTTAAAAAATGTTCGAAAAATTTCCACATGAATTCACATTCACGTGCATAAAGTACGAAACAAGGAGAAAAACAAATCTTGGTACGGGCAACAGAATATGAAAATTCACCATGCTTCACCAGGACTATCTTAGCACTTCTATATTTTACTTCTCCATTATTGACTATGTTGCTCAGACTCTCCATTTTAGAGGAAGTGTCCTTGACGGACAAATGACAAGGATAAGGGATGGGATCCTTCTCGGATCCTTTAAACCAAAACAGGATCCTTTATATTGTTTTTTTTTTTAATTGTTATTTTGGTATTGTATTTAAAATCATTTCTAATTTGTATTTTACATTTCTAGAATTGAAATGAAATTCAAATGCAGTATCACAATTGCAATTTAATTTGTTATAGATTAACAAATAAAAATAATATATATATATATATATATCCCTACAAAAGCATCTAATATTATCAGTATATAAATTTTTTAAGTAATTGTAAGTTTATAAGAGGTATCCACGTTAACCTTAAGGGGTTGCTTAATTGGTCAGGTCTTGGGTTTGCTCCCCAATGGTCACCCGTTCGAATCTCCTCAATGCCACTGATGTGAGTACCCGGCCGTAAACTTCAGGGCCCGGTGGGATTAGTTGAGGTGCTCGCAAGCTGGCCCGGACATCTACGGTTATCAAAAAAAAAAAAAGAGGTATCCACGTACTCGTGTCTAAATTTTGGGTTGTTTTTAGCTGTGTTCCCATATCCTAGATCTTAGGGGGAAAATGAAAGATCACATGTGCCCATATTATACACCCACACCTAAGTCCAAGCAACACAGATTATTGACATTTTATATATATATATATATCCCTACAAAAGCATCTAATATTATCAGTATATAAATTTTTTAAGTAATTGTAAGTTTATAAGAGGTATCCACGTTAACCTTAAGGGGTTGCTTAATTGGTGAGGTCTTGGGTTTGCTCCCCAATGGTCACCCGTTCGAATCTCCTCAAGGCCACTGATGTGAGTACCCGGCCGTAAACTGCAGGGCCCCGTGGGATTAGTTGAGATGCTCGCAAGCTGGCCCGGACATCCACGGTTATCAAAAAAGCAAAAGAGGTATCCACGTACCCGTGTCTAAATTTTGGGTTGTTTTTAGCTGTGTTCCCATATCCTAGATCTTAGGGGGAAAATGAAAGATCACATGTGCCCATATTATACACCCACACCTAAGTCCAAGCAACACAGATTATTGACATTTCATTATCAGATATTAAGAAAGGCTATATGTAATTCCTAACCGCAACTGGACAAGAGGACGCCCAAGGCATACTTAAATCAATTTATGTAATGATCCATTAAACTTATCTTTCCATCTTCTCATAACGAAACCAATAGGGACACATACTCAAGTACAAGTTACCTTAACGAAGTAGCTATAAAGTTTAATACATGTTAATGATCAAGCATACACGTGTGCCATGCATCCATGCATGTCCACACAACGCAGACATGTAGAAAAAGAGAGGAGGAAAATGGAAAACAGTAATAATCAACCTTCCTTTTGAGGCAAAACTTTGCGAAGTTCTAGTTTAGAACTATTTTATTAAAAACATAAATAAAAACCCATCAAGGAGATATCAAAGTTATAATGGTAGGCAAATATAGCATGGTTGTTCTCATCAAGAAGCAGAACATCATACCTAGAGGCTAGAGGTAGGCCATGTCCAACAAATTTCAAAATTATTCCTAAAACTCCGCAAATTTTTAAAAATGTTTTCTGTTTAATCCTTGACAAGATTAAATCATCCTGATCAATGTCAAAATTACTTGTTTGGCTAATACGAAATATCTTCCATGACTACTGTGATCATCCTTCCTTCCATTGGGCAAAAACAATAGTGCTCGTTGTGCATATACCCAAGTCACTTGCCTCCTTAGAAAATCCAGGTATCAAATCTCTGATCAAGTCTCAAAATCCCACCTCTCTTCTTCCCATTCTTTTTCTTTTGCCAGTATCTTTAAGTTTTATCTGATGAATCTTTTCTTCCAATTTGGCCATCTAAATTAATTGTCGAAACTGACAAATTATCATATCCATATCCATATCCATCAAAGCAGGGAGAAAGTCATAACATCTGAAATTCAATTAATTAATGCCACCTCAACCCCAATGAATCGAGAATCAATACAGTGTTCAACTAGGAGTCATTCTATTGGGCAACAGATTCCAACTCTTTGCTTGTTACATCTTATAGTTTTGCCTGCTATGCCTGATATGCTAATTTTGCCATGACAAAATACTACGTCCACAAATATGTTTCCTTAGATTTCACTAGTTAACATATATGGCAGAAGAAGCACCTGATAGGTAACAATACATATTAGGAAGCAAAAGACAGAATGTAAATTTGTAATGCTAATGAAGATCAATTACAAAGTTTGATGAGCATTCTAGAGGCCCATCTCTCTCCCAATTTCAAGCCCAAATTTCTGCCTAACTAAAATGAAACTACCCTCCCCTTATTTTTATAGATAAGAGCCTATACAGTTTATTGTATTAAATCCTCTTAATACCCCCATCCCCTAGAACATGAACTTGCAGGTACCTATAAATAACCCGCCCTCGAAATTCACCTTGTCCTCAAGGTGAAAGTCTGAGCCCAAGCTATGGTCGAATGGAAAATGGATGTTTTGGTCCGACAAATCGTGTGAACCTACTCAATCGGTCGAAAAAATTAGCATGGTATCCAAAATAACCCCATAGCCAGTTGCACCCACCCACGGAATTCCCAAATTATGAACTACACCATAAAATTGTAAGTTGTCCAGCAATCGAACAGCTCAACCCAAACTACCACCTCTTGCTGAGCAATTGCTTTGCCACTCGTCATGGCTTTCAGAAATATCAAATTGACCCTCACATTAGTGGAGAACTAAATAGTGTTAGCCATCTTTTCCATTTCTTCCATGCCTAATTCCTCCCAATCATCATCTACCACTGATACCCCTAGCGATTTATTTTTACAGTGATGCCCCTAACAGAATTTTTCCAATCACATCTAAAAAAGAGGCCCTCCTCGGTTTTTAGTCTAATTGTTGCATCCGTCAGACATTTAATTTGCAAATAGCTTTGCAAATCGGAGCTGATGCAATTTTTTTGGGCAACTGGAAGTGGTCTTGGGCCAATATAAGAGGTAGATCCTTTTCCTCAGGTCGGGTCTTTGTTACTAGAATGATTTGGATTTTTTAAGCAAAACAGGCTGGCAAGGTGCGCTTGCTCCATGGGTCGCAGCCCGCAGATCTCGGATATAATGTCTATGCCAAACCTTCCAACTTCAGTGCACCCGATTCCACCTTCAATTTATTAGATCTCAATTCGGCGAGGATGATTATTTCCCTCCTGCTGAAGGGCCAAAATTTTTTTAGTAATCATTACATCTATAGATGGTCAGAATCATTCCAGCAATAATTTCTTCAATTCGCCCCAATTTCATATGGGTTGGCATAGATCTGCCCATAATTAAAAAAAAAAAGGCAATAATAGGCTCTCCATCGAAGCTTATCTCTGCTGCCTACAATTTCTCTGGTTATCGTACTGTCATGGAGACCGACCTATCAGGATTTTCTCCATCGAACCGAAGAATTTTCTGCATCTCCTTCTCTGTTCGATCAGATTCACAAGTGTCTTGTCCATCGTTCTTCTGTAGCGTACTCTCGATTTTTTTCCATGGTCAATAATTTTTCGAACATCGACTCTACCTTCTAGTTTATCCATCCAAATACCAAGCCCAAACTTTCCTCCATTTTGTCGTGGCCAATTGCCATAGAATCGATGCTCTGATCCCAAATGATAGGTACCAACACAGATTAGGAAGCAAAAGAACAGAAAGTGAAGTTGTATTGCTAAATGAAGATGAATTGCAAAGTCCGATAAGCATTCGAGAGGCCCATCTCTCTCACAATTTCAAACCCCAATTTCCGCCTAACTAAAATGAAAAGCCTATAATATAAATAATTGTATTAAATCCCTTTAATACCCCCATCCCTAGAACATGAACTTGCGGATACCTATCAGGTTCATTTTTCAGAAGATTCTCGTCATCCTTATAGCATTCATAAGTTCACAAGCTAGTAAGTTGTACAAGCAGAAATTTTTACTACCAACAGGGCCACTCAGTTGAAAACCCCAATTTTCATACATCTTGGTTACATGTAGTAAAGGCATATTAACAGAAGGCGACCCTGAGTAAAATGAGAATTTTCTGCCATAACTCGATTTTGAATGGGTAAAGGTTACCTCTGTGTGCTCCCAGTGATGAAAGCATCACCAAAGCCACCACGACCAGAATCCCAATCTGCAGAAAAAGAACAACTTAAGTGTTGCTATACTACAAGCTCATGAAAAGCCATACGAGATTTTGCAAGCTAACAGTGCTGAAGAAGAAAGTCAAAGATCAATAGCAATCTTGATTGCTATTGGAAAACTTAAACATATTGCCCATAAAAAAGTTAATAGAAGAGAAAAACATCAGAAAAGCTACTAAATCAGCATTTATGTAAAACCTTAACAGCATAAGGTAAAGAGACAACACCATAAGCTAGAAAGCAACCAGTTCCCACACCCAAAAAATGGAAAAAAAGCCACTAATGAGAATAAATTGTTATGCTAGCCGCAGATGATCGTGATATATTCTTTTCTCAAAAAATTATCAAGAAGCCTATTATTGCAGGAAAAATTATCTCTTTTGTCTCTAAACTGAGTTCTTTACCATTCTTTGGCTTCTTTTTCGTTAAAGTTTTGATAAGTTATCATTTGTGAGATATTCAGTATTCACTGAATGACCCACTGCTCAAGCATAGTTTTCATATTCACAGAAGCTCCAAACAAGATTAATGTTTCACTGATTTTTTTTTTTTTCTTGAAGCTGTAATAGGCAGCTTAATCAGTAAGAAAGAAAAGTTGGAAAAGTTGCAGTCATGATATTCTCTCCCCAGTCATATAGCGACTCTACAAATGAAAAAACAGAATCTCTCAAATATCAAACTGCAGATTCTAAGGGATAATCTTTTCCCCTTCTTTCTAGTTCCTCTCTTCTTTTACATGTCATCTTTGGATAAATTCTTTAGCAAGAGACACACAGAAATACTGACAAGGCCAAAAACATTCCGAAACGAATACAGGCACTCATGCTTCCGTTTTTTCTTCATGCAATTAAACGATTTTAAGGACTGAGAACTTTTTCCTTTCATTCACCTGTGATCCTAAGTGAATTTTATAGAGACATATCTCATATCTGAACGTGTTTAAGTAAGGAAAAGGTGAAGTGCATAAAGCAACTTAATTTTACCTCGCTATTACATCACTTCAATAAATATTACCTGAAAAAACTGTAAACCAGTATAATAATGTTGAATCAAAATAAGTCATAATCATTGGCAAGCTTGACCATAATTTGTCTTTCGAGGAGACAAATTTCAACCAGACTGACTTCTAGCAGAATTCATTGTGTATCACTCACGATGTGCAAATTCTAGCAAATACACATAGTCAATGACTAAGAGATTTTCTTTTACGTGTGTAATGACTTTTATTTTGTTTAATTTATAGGCGTCAAAGAGATGGACAAAATGCAAGTGAAATGAAGACATGGATATTCTCAACAAGATTAGTTACTTGTTGAGAATTTTGCTTACAGCTTGTTGGAAGTGATTTTTTAAAATCACTTTTTCTCTAACTCAATTTCAAGCCCACATTCTCCAAATAAAAATAATTTTGCACGTGGACCCATAACTTTTCGCTCTTTTTTAACAACACGTTCTTTAAAAAAAATCAATTTTTACAAAACCACTTCACAGGAAATCAACATCAAACAAGGGCTTAATTTTTACATATGTCCTACTAGTTTTGATAAATGAAGTCCCAACTATAAGGATATGTTCAATGGAGATATAAAAATTCAAAAGTTTTAAGACAGGTGCCAACTAAATGGATGTGTTCAACTAAATGGGTGTGTTCTGACACGAGATGAGCACAAAGCATGCAAATGTGAAAAAAGTAATACAAAAAATGGTAATTTGAAAGCAAGGTCTAGCAATTACCAGATGGAGCTCCTTGATACCCACCTGATGACCGGCCCATGTATCGTCCATGAGGCCTTTCATCAAGATATCCCTGCCTACCTCCCATCTCGCGATCATAGCCACCAGGATAATCATATCCGAACCTGGAGAATAGAATGTGTATACTGTTATCGTGAAGGGGGGAATTAACTATTTATACATGACAATAAACATAACTACATAATTGAAAAACATAAAAATTCACAGCATGTCCTGGAATTTTAAGAAAAATGGGATGCACTTATCATCAAACATGCATGATTAAGTTAGGAAAAAGAAAAAAAAAGCATAAATACTCCTGACAACCTATAGCAATTAGCAAAGTTCAGGAAAACCAAAATCCGTCTCACTATTTGATAAACAATTAGCATCATTTTTTAATAAATCAAATCCAGTGAGGCACGCAATAGGGACACATAAATTGGCAATAACATTGAAGTTGTACTAGGATCCAACTAACATGGGAGGAGACTCTCTAGAAATGCCTCTGTAGCCCTGGATGAAATGAAATTGGCCTCATAAAAATTTCCACTTCATTAGATTTGCCCTGGAACAATTTTCTACTTCATTAATTGGCCCAAAAAAATTATCCCACCCAAATCTCAAATTCCGCCGTACTTCACCTCCACCTTCTCACACTTGACCTTCAATTCAACCGCCTAAAGCCATTTTCAAGTTCGGGTAAGAATATTTGATTTGAAATCTCATCATCCTTGATCCTCATCTGTACTTGATGCATAATGGTCTCCATTTTTCTCGTTTATATGTTCATATTTTTCTTGATTCTCGAACTCTTAAACTGGTGATCCTACAAGTGAGGGGATTTGATTATTGATATATTTTTCTTGATTTTCTTGATAGTTTTACATTTTGTAAAATGAGAATTCTGTTAGGATTTTTGAGTTCTTGATGATTTGGCTGTAGAATTGATATAATTTTAGCCCAGCCCCTGCCACCTAACATAAATAACCCACAAAGACAAGTTTGTTGTACAAACACACCTAATAAGGCATATGCACTTGTGCTTTTAAGTGTTTAGCTGTGGATGTGCATAATAAGTGGATAGTAATTTGAGGTTCTACAAAAATGTTCATAAGTATTTTTGACGAGCTTTGCCAAACATGCTTATAATTAGTGCCACTCGTTTATAGAAATTTACCCGAAAACCCAGTTATTAATTCCTCTAGCAACTAAAGACGCTCAGTTCATTATTAACGAAGCCCTGGTCAGTACTCATTTAAAAGTGGTGCATAATCAGGTAACTTAAATGACAACTTTTGAAATGTGTGGAAGAATGAAAATTAGGAAACTAACCTACGATTCCCGGGTCCATACCCTCGTCCCCTAGGACTCCATCTCCTTCCATCAAATCCATCATCTCTCCTCGATCTTTTATAAGGCGGAAATGGAGGCGATCGTCTAGAAGGAGGCGAGTGCACTCCACCTCCTCGTCTGTCTCGATAAGGTGGGGGAGGAGGACTAGGGCTCCTCCCCCGCTTATGATAATCCCTCGTACGCGGGGGTGGGGATCGATTGCGGTCATAGTAGTCACGGCGAGGCGGCCGATCAATGTCCCTATCATCTCTCCGCTCCCTAGAGTCACGTTCTCGGCGGCGAGGCGGAGGGGGCGGCGGCGATGTGGCATCTAGTTCGGCATCAGTGGCTGCATTGACAGAGGATTTTTCGTTGTCGTTGCGGTCTCCACGCCGGTCGATGTCCTCGGCGGAGTCGGTCAGTACTTCAGCCATCAGTGAAGACCGGTGGTGGACGAGCGGGGAGTGATTTTCAGATTTGGGGGTTTTGGAGTTTACAGTAAAAGCGAAAAGAATATGAAATGACGTGATTGATGGAATGCAAAGAACTTAAATCCAGTGGCTACTTAGAAGCGTGAAGTTCGATGAAGTTCAATGGTCATCGATTCAATTTAAAATATAATTAATTTTTTTATTCAATTATTTT
>CAIGRT010052079.1:0-24881 GCA_903798405.1 Fraxinus platypoda | reverse complement strand
GTGTAGTTTGGGTCGAATTTCGTATTTGGAGACGAATTTCACTGCAAGGAATAAAACTTTACTCTTCAACCAAAGTTTTTCAACCAAAAAATCTTGCAATAAAAAAAATTATTCACCTCTTCTACAAAGCCCAACTAGGTAAAACTCAATAACTGAAAAAAAAAATCTATTGAATTCAAGCATTGCTCTGCAGGATTACCTTGGGCACCAAAGTAGCTGAAATTATCCCCATAAGCAATAAAATCGCAAATAACTTAATAAATACCAAACAGAGCATAAACATTCCCTGTAACAGAATCAACAAAAAATGCTTTTGTAGAAGGTTCTTTGCAAGACTTAATACCTTCAACTGTAGTTAAAGCATAAGCTACTAAATCAGTTTCACTATACCTTTGTGGATGCCTAATATCTCTTATGGGTCTGTCTCTAGCAATTGAATACAATGACACCTTTGGTGACAATGGCAAAACGGCATTACCCATAACTTCTGAATTCGACTTAGATGCATTCTTTAATGTGGATCATAAACCAAACTCCAACGGTACTGTACCAAACTCAAAATCCAATTGAGTCCCTAACTTCTACTAATTAATATCCAAAGATTTTGTAAAACTAAGCAAGACATATGACTGGGACCTTTTCTGTCCCTTCAACACAAAGCGGGCACCTTTATTAACCTTCAAGACTCGACTGTATAAGTGTACTTGTACCCTTTTGAATTAAGAGTACTCAAAGAGATAAGATTTTTCTTTAAATCATGAACATGTCTCACATCATCAAGTGTCCTGACAGTCCCATCAATCATCTTAATTCCAACCATTCTAATACCAACAATCCTACAAGGTGAATTATTTTTCATTACCACAATACATTTGGAAACTGTTTCATATGTTGAAAACGAATCCCGGTGTGGACACATATGTAAATTGCAAACTGTATCAAAAATCCAATTCTCATTAGGTTTGGAGTCTCTATAAAAAAAATAACTAAAAGTTCTCCATCTTTGTAGCAATCTTCTGTAATTCTGGCTTCACCTGAAGTTTCTAATTATTTTTCCTTCTGATTTGCAAAGCTAATTTTTCCATTTTCTACAACTTGTAACAGTTCTTCCTAATTTGCCCCCATCTCTTGTAATAATTATAGTTTTTATTAGTGAAATTTGACCTTAATCTGCCCTCACATAACCACCATCAGCAACAAGGCCATCTTCAGGAGCCTCAGATCCAACAAGATATTTCATTTTCTCTTTTGAAAACAAAGTATCATAAACTTTTTCAATTGTGAGAATATCATAACTGTACAAGATCGTATATCTAAAAAACATGTATGAAGCGAGCAGAGAATGCAATAATATAAACCCATTATTTTATAAATAGGATTTAAAAATTGCCAAAAAATGCGATCAAATTTTTCTCGAATGAGAGTTATCGAATGGTGGTCGATCGCTCGACCGGACGACTAGCGGACATCGAGCGTCGAATCTCCCGTTTTGGGCACTTGAGCAAGACCGCTCACTATTTCGTTCTCCTTGCATGATTTCTTCTTCTTCTATTGCAAATTGTACTCCTTTAAGTATTTTTCAAGTCCAACACAAATTCTGAAAATCTCAACATAACTCCCAAATTGAATTCTAGAATTCTAACTAGAATTCACAAAGAGACTTCAATTAGAATTCTCAAACCGACTTCAAACAGAATTTCAAATAGTCTTCCAAATAGAATTCGGATCACACTCTAATTCTAACATAAACCTTTTCTAAGAACATATTGAACAAAATAAGGAAACCAAATCTTTTCTGCCAAAAATACCTATGCGTTCGAATTGTATAACCATCTGTGATTGTACAGGCCATGAGAAGAAGTTGCATGAGTTGGCAGATTTACCAATGCCATCGCAAGGGCGTACTCTTAGCGAAATTTCTCCTCGTTGTGCATTTTGGTCCATGTATTCCTTTTTTTGTTCACCTCCAGCCTTTTTCTAATTGCATTTTGGGTTCTTCGCCTTTAAATCATTATAACTTGGTTATCTACATTTCTCAATCATCCATACTTGATCCAATGCAAGTTTTGAAAGTTTGCAATTAAGTCTCCAAACTTTTTTGCAAATGATGGATTTATCTCCCAAAACTTGTAAATCACGCCCCCGTTTGACCCTCATTATTTGAGATTATAATTTTTAGAATAGTGTTTTTTGAAAAATGTATGGTTAAAATGAAGAAAAAGTGTTTTATTTACGTGTAATATTATTTTATTGGAGAATGTGTGGGAGATAATAGGAGAGGAAAAAAATTAATTATAATTTTAACGAGGGCCTAATTATCCCCATTAATGCCTCCAAATTATCATATTACAATCTAGTTGATCATCAATTACTCTGAATAAACTCCAATTAAGATCCAAAATGCATTCAATTCGAATTAACATATTTTAACCTAAATTAGATAGATATCCACCCAATTAACAATAAATAATCAAGTACCGCCTATTTTGGTAGTGGCATTACCATTGACAAGGATTGTCCCCTTTTCTTAAAAAGGTTGAACCCCAACCTTGAGGGTCCTCCATCGCCCCGTCACTAGAGCATTGTGGAGGAGGTAAATCACAGGATGTGCCTCAACAGGCCATGGTATAAGAGTTGTCATACTGGTGCCCACAAAGAGTCCAATTCCATACCTTGTAAGAGGAGGAATCGAACCCTCATACAGCGACTGCCAGCTCAACTGAGACTACCTCACTCCTATCATTTGCACCACTGAACTATGCCTTGAGGGCGTGGATTGTCCCCTTTTCTTCCTCACATATGACATAAATCCAAATAAAATAAAGAATTCCTTTCGTTTTATAATTTGAGCTTTTTTTCATCGATGCACTGCAATTATATATTGAAGAAAGCAAGAAGATGAAGAGAAGGTTTTAGAGAGAGAACCGTTTGTAGGGGGGAAGGGAAAAAAGAGGATACGGCTATGCGTTGTTATTTAACTACAATGGGATTTGAAGGGTCAATAGTTGCAATTTGTAAAAAGAACAAAATTAATTCAAGGATGCATTAGTAATTATGAAAAATCAATTAGGACATTTTTGTAAAAAAAAAAACATTTCTCCCTCCTCTAGACGTCTATATATAATAGGATAATTATATTCACACACAATTTTTATTTTTTTTGCACCACTTTTTTTAATTGCATTTAAGATTTTTAATTTTTGCTCATTATAATGCTTATGCCTCTAATGATTTTTCATGTTATTCTTATCATCAAATTTTTCATTAGTTATCACATTTTGGATTTGATATCAGTTTTATGTCCAAAAATTCGTTGAAATAACGTAAAATAACTTAATTTCTCATCATATTTTAAAAAAACAAATAAATAAAAAGTGCGATTTCTTTTCCCATTTTAAAGCATAAAAACAAAATATTTTAATATAAATCATCATCAATTATGAAATGTAAATTTGTGAAAGGTTGAGGATAAGAAATGATGGAAAAAAGTTAAGAAAATAATTGTTACAATAAGAAAAAATTGAGGAGCTTAATTACAATTAAAACGTAGTCTATCAAATAAAAATTATGGTGACAATATAACTAAACTATATAGTATAGATGTTTGTTTATTTTCTCCAGGTGAGCGAAGCCTATTTTTCTTCAAGTTTTCATAGTCATGCTCAAGTTTTTTGGGTGAATTTGTCGATCTATCAAGGCAACGATTATATGTAATATTAAGTGAAAATTACAAAATTTTCAAGTATTGAGATTTGTAAATATTAGTATTGTACAAGGTTACTTATGTCTTTTACCATTTTCCCATTTGTATATATAGCAGACGACTGTAACTTCATTTATAATTCAATTGAATTCAGCTGAGTTCAATAGCTTTTCCTGCTTTTTCTCTCCACTTCCAGATCTCAATTTCTCTGCTGTAAACTTTACATGGTATCAAAGCCATGAATCCTTCCGCAATAGCAAATAAATCAGATCCTCAAACTGAGAATCAACACCAGATTAATCAGGCGGATTCACCTGTTGATCCGTCTTTTGCAGAGACAATGGTTGGAGATGTGGCATCGATTGTCAATTGCTTGATTAGCGATCCTAGCAGTCCGTATTACCTTCACTATGGTGATAATACTGGAATGCAATTGATTTCGGTTGTCCTCACTGAAGAAAATTATGCTACCTGGAGTAGAGCTGTGATTATGGCTCTAAGTGTGAAGAATAAAAAGGGATTCATTGATGGATCCATTACCAAACCTTCATCAGACGATCATCTCTATGGTTCCTGGAGAAGATGCAATCATGTTGTGTCTTCGTGGATCATTAATGTGATTCCTAAGGAGTTGTATCCAAGCGTGATGCATAAGGACTCAGCTAGGCAGATCTGGATCGAGCTCAGGGATAGATATAATCAAAGCAATGGTCCTCGAATTTATGAACTCAAGAAGCAAATTGCCTCGATTTCTCAGGTAAATAATTCTATTAATTCCTATTTTAATAGATTCAAAGGGTTTTTGGAAGAATTGGAGAATTACATACCAGAAATCAGCAACAACAACTACAAATCTGAGGATCAGACCATGCAGTTTTTGATGGGATTAGACGACCAATTTTCTAGTGTGAGAAGTCAGATTTTGTTAATGGATCCTATACCCTCTCTTAATAGAGTTTTTGCTCTAGTCTTGCAAGAAGAAAGGCAAAGGGAAATTGTAAGCAAAAAACAGGTTAATATTGTTGATGCTGCTGCTTTTACCAGCAGATTAATGCCGAAATTTTTAGGCAATCAGAGAACTCCTTTTCTAAATCAGCCACAACGAAGGGAAAGGATTGTTTGTAGTTATTGTGGAATGCCTGGGCATATTAAAGGAAAATGCTACAAATTAATTGGATATCCTCCTGGTCACAGATTTGCCAAAGACAGAAATCCAGTTGCTAATGCTGTTAGTCATGCATCTCGAGTTATGGCTTCTGAAATAACAAATTCATTATCAAATGTTATTATCACATCGGAGCAATGTCAAAAAATTATTGCACTATTGGCACCACAGCTCCAAGGACAGGTTTCAGGATCTAACCTGCAGTTCAAATATGTAGTCTCTACCTCATCTTCTACACCTGATGCTTTTGCTTTATCAGGTAATCGTATCACACCTGCAGGTAAGTGGATAATTGATACTAGTGCCTCTGAGCATATGGTTTGTTCTATCAAACATTTAACCAAAGTTACTGGAGTTAGTGATGCATTAGTTCGTTTGCCTGATGGTAGTTTGGCTGCTGTGACACATACTGGAGATGTGAATATATCACCTAATCTCATTTTGACTGATGTTTTGGTTGTACCAAGTTTTAAGTTCAATTTGATATCTGCCAGTCAATTGATAATTAAGCATCAGTGTTGTCTGATATTTCTTCATAACTGCTGTTTTGTTTAGGCTCTTTCAACGTGGATGACGATTGGGGTAGGCAAGCTTGAAGGTGGTTTATATCATTTTCAACATCCTAAACACCAGTGCAATGGTCAATCTCCAAGTTCTGCCTCTGCTTACAGTTTAAATAATCTTTTCATATCATTTCCAAATTGTAATAATCTGAATTCTGTTGCTTGTACCTATGTTAACAATTTTACCAATATGAATATAGACATTTGGCATTGTCGTTTGGGTCATATCCTGTATCTCAGTTGTCCTTTTTACATAAATCAAATCCTGCTATTACCTTTAATGAACACTTGCATTGTTCAGTTTGCCCCATGGCTAAGCAACATAGGTTGCCATTTCAAAATAGTGAAACAAAATCTTCCAGGTCGTTTGAGCTCATTCACTATGACATATGGGGTCCCTACTCTATTCCTGCTATTGATGGTTCAAAATATTTTCTAACCGTCGTTGATGATTATAGCCGTATGACTTGGACCTATCTTATGAAAGATAAATCCCAAACCTGGCCAATCATTCACTCATTCTTTCAGCTAATTCAGACACATTTCAATTGCAAAATTAAGTTCCCCAGATCAGATAATGGCATTGAGTTCTTTATGAATGATTTTTATCAGAAAAATGGTGTCATTCATCAAATGAGTTGTGTCGAAACTCCATAGCAAAATAGGGTGGTAGAAAGGAAACACCAACATATTCTTAACATTGCCAGGGCCATCAAATTTCAGGCTAAATTACCTCACAAATTCTGGGGAGACTGTATATTGACTGCCACACATATTATAAATAGAACTCCCACCAAAATCCTCAATAACAGGTCACCGTTTGAAATGTTATACCCGACAAAAGCATCTTATGCTCACCTTAGAGTGTTTGGGTGCTTATGTTATGCTTCAACACTCAAACGAAATCGTACCAAATTCGATCCCAGAGCCATACCCTGTGTCTTCCTTGGCTATCCCTATGGCATGAAGGCCTATAAATTGTACAATCTTCAGACCAATTCCACTTTCATTTCTAGGGATGTTATATTCCATGAAACCATTTTTCCTTTTCATCATCCTTCCTTCTTGAAATCTTTTTTTTCCAGCAGTGATTCTCCATTTCAAAATCATTATCTTTTCCCAAATCATTCTCATCAATTCACTGATATACCCTTATATATTCCTACTCATTCTAATTCTCACTCTTCTATGTCATCTGATTCTTCAGATCCCCTTGTATCTCCATTGTCATTCCCTCAGAGTGAGCAATATCATTCATCTGAGTCTATACCCACAGATATACCTGCTGTCACCACATCTTAAAATTTCACTACTGCACCTATACTTCAATCACCTATCGTTCCTACCAGAAAATCTGATAGACCAAAAAGAACTCCTTCTTATTTTCATGATTACCATTGCAACTTGGTGACTCAGGTTCCTATTTCCCAGTCAGACTCCATGAAGGAAGGGATTGATTCTGGAACACAGTATCCTATATCAGATTGGCTGAATTATAGCCAGTTGTCTCCTGCACAGAGAACTTATGCTTTGGTTTTATCTACCATTTCTGAGCCTAACTCTTTTGCTGAGGCTTTTCAATCTCCAGAGTGGTGCAAAGCCATGAATGTAGAATTTCAGGCATTAGTTTCCAATAATACATGATCTGTTACTGAGCTTCCCACTCACAAGAAACCTGTTGATTGTAAGTGGGTTTTCAAAGTAAAGTTGAAGTCAGATGGCATAGAGGAAAGAAAGAAAGCAAGGTTGGTAGCTAAAGGCTTCACTCAGCAGGCCGGTTTGGATTATGAGGAAACCTTTTCCCCTGTTGCAAAATTAGCCACTGTAAAGACTCTTCTTGAGGGTGCTGCTCATCATCGATGGCATCTTCATCAATTAGACATCAATAATGCCTTTCTTCATGGAGATTTGGAAGAAGAGGTGTATATGAATATGCCTCCAGGTTATGAACAGCAAGGGGAGAAAGGGAAGAGGCTTGTTTGCAGGTTGAATAAGTCTATTTACGGGCTCAAACAAGCATAAGGCAATGGAATACTTAGCTTACTGCCTATATTGTTTCACAAGGATTTCAACAATCGAAATTGGACTATTCTCTTTTTAGCAAACAAAGTGGCTGTTCATTTACCATCCTACTCATCTATGTGGATGATATCATTATAGGAGGCAATGATTTGCCTTACATTGACAGCTTCAAGAAGGGCCTGAATAATCAGTTCAAGCTTAAAGATTTGGGTGTTTTGAAATATTTTTTGGGACTTGAGGTAGCAAGGACCTCACAAGGAATATCAGTCTGTCAACGAAAATATGCATTAGAAATTCTTACGGATGCTGGTTATCTTGGAGCAAAATCGGCTAAAAGCCCTTTGCCTCAAGTATTAAATTGAGCAAGAACACAAGAGAAGACATCAGTGATCCAAGTATGTATAGAAGGTTAGTAGGCAGGTTGCTATACTTGACAATTACAAGGCCTGATCTTTCTTATCCAGTGCAAGTTCTCAGCCAGTATCTTGAGTCACCAAAACGTCCTCATTTGGAGGCTGCTCATCATGTTCTGAGATACTTGAAAGGAACAGCTGGGCAATGATTATTTTTTGATGCAAAATCTGATCTACAACTTAAAGGATTTTGTGATGCAGATTGGGCTGCTTGTTTGGATACAAGGCGTTCAGTCACTGGCTATTGCATCTTTCTTGGAGATTCATTGGTATCTTGGAAATCCAAGAAGCAACACACTGTGTCGAGATCATCAGCTGAGGAGGAAGACAGGTCAATGGCTGCTGCTGTCTGTGAAATCAGTTGGCTGAAGAATATTCTTACAGATTTAGGGATTCAACACACCAAGGCTGCTCTACTTTTCTGTGATAATCAATCAACTATCCATATAGCTAACAATCCGGTGTTCCATGAGAGGACCAAACACATAGAAATTGATTGTCACCTTGTTAGAGATAAAGTGCAAGATGGAGAGGTGAAAATGCTGCATACTTCATCTCAGAATCAGTTAGCTGATTTGCTAACTAAACCATTGGCTGGTATCAAGTTCAAATCTTTACTTGGCAAGATGGAAATCCTCAATATATATTCTCCATCTTGAGGGGGAGTATTGAGATTTGTAAATATTAGTATTGTACAGGGTTACTTATGTCTTTTACCATTTTCCCATTTGTATATATAGCAGACGACTGTAACTTCATTTATAATTCAATTGAATTCAGCTGAGTTCAACAGCTTTTCCCGCTTTTTCTCTCCACTTCCAGATCTCAATTTCTCTGCTGTAAACTTTACATCAAGTGAATTATTTCAATATATAGAAAATATTTTCATGCATAAAATTCAAAATACAAGTTACGTGTTCTTGTGACGATTTAGAATTCTTGTGAATTAAAGAATGCATTTTGCGAATTCCTGTGAATTGAAAGAACTTATTTTAAAATTTACAATTATTGTGATGATTGCAAATTAAATACCAGTATTTTACGAATTTGAAGAACTTATTTGTGCGATGATTTGAGAATTAAATGTGTGAAAGACGAAACACAAGTTAAAAAATTGAGTTTTGAAGTGTCACAAATTTGTTTATATAGCTTTTGTTTGGCCTCTATTTTTAAAATTTATTTACTTTAATTCAATTTTAACCGCACATTTTTTCAATAAAATAATTTAGCACATCCATAATTTTTTCATTAAAAAAAAATCACTTTTCCCAAAATCTATCAAAAAAAAAATTATAAAATATTTATAAAATTAATTAATTAAATAAATATTATAATTTATTTTATTATTATTATTATTATTTTTTTTTTTTTTTTTTGTCTTGAACGCTGAATTTTTAAATTGAGTAATGAGTTTATGAAGTAAAATATTTATCTAGTAATGATGTTAGCGGTTGAATATTTACTTTTAAGTTGGCCTAATACAATTTCATATTTCATTTATTTTGAATTTACTATTTAATTGAACTTCAAGAGAAAATGTTGGGAAAAGGTGAGAGAGATAAACATATAAAAAAAAAAAATTTTAAAAATGACAAAAAAACATGTGTCCTCATCTGAACGAGCTATCCTATCACGTTTGTATATATGATTGTCACATTGAAGTTTTTCTTGCATAGGAATTATAAGGGAAAAGGAAAATAATTAAGAAGTCACGATGATGAATATCTTCAAACAAAGAAGGTGCATTATACTTGGTGTTCAACGTGGACATATTATAGCATTTAAACTTTTCTTAATTGTATTCCTCTCATTATAACTTAATAGATTGTCAAAGTTAAATTGATTGTCACCACCTCTTTGATTGCTACACTAATGCACACCTACATTTTAATCAAACTGCCATTATTATCACCGGAGAATTGAGTAAATAAATGTAAATCTAAAAGGCAATTTGTATAATAATGCAAGTATTTTCAAATAAGTTTGTACATGATTAGGGTATATTTACATATTTGAATATTTCTTCAAAGAGAAATGCATAAACAAAGTTGTCCTCAAGCAACAATTTTCTAACTCACGATCCATCTAGCTTTTTCATTGCATTTGAAGTTGGCAGCTAGAAAAATGAAATGTGTGACCTCAAAATTTGGTGGCTCTGCTCCCATCATTGTGTTACTTTCACTCTTGGACGATAACTTTAAAGTGCATGTTATCGTAGCTCCGATAGGGAGTGTGATGGTCGCAGGTACTCTGACGCTTAAATCAGATGATCGAAAAATATTTATTGTGGGAGAGACACAAAATAGGAATAATAAACAGGTGTCGACTTTTCTTTTTTCGTGAGTTGAGAGTTTAAATTAACATTACATTTGAAGACACTAAGTGTGAGAATATATACCATAAGAGAAGAGTTGAAGTGCATCGTATGCTTGACACGTGGTCTTATACTGACTCACATGTCAAACAAGAACTTGTCAACAATCAATCCATTGTGCATCGTATGCTTGACATGTGGTCTAATACTGACTCACATATCAAACAAGAACTTGTCAACATTCAATCCATCGTATCAGTCTCATAGCTATCATAGACCTATAGCATAAGTAGATTGAGAAAATATTTTAAAAAGTTCTAATGAGCGACACTGTTGCATAGATGTCACATCAATTAGTCAAACGTGCTTTGTCTTGTTCGAACAAGACCATTGAAGAGGCTCATCACGCAGGTCGCCAATCGCTTCGAAAATGTAATGGAGCAAGAGGGTGATGTCTCACCTTGTAAGCATTTCATTGAGAGGCGTCCATGTGCTTTGCTCAATTGTTCACTTGCTTCAGAGGGCACAAGTGAAGAGATAGGACAAATCTAGGAGCATACATTGCTTGAGTAGCCTCTTACTTCACTTCTTTCTAATCTGACTGTCACATGTCATGCCTCGTAAGTCCAAACGTAACAAAATGTATAAAACAAGAATTAGGCTGTTTGTACAGCCCGAGCTTCACAGCTCGAGTCGCAGCACACTCACAACAACGTGGGCCCCGCCTCTGAAATGTGATTATTTTAATCGCGGGCCCCGCCCTGAATGTGTGAGGGCTGTCACCCGGACTGTAGTTGTAGCAAGGTTCATAAAACAAATAGAGGAAATTCTAAATATTTGAGATTCTCAACACATTTAACCCGCAATATTATAACTTGCTTATTAGAAGAATTTTCATTTCTATATCAGACGCGTAAGTAAGAACATAAATGTATTTTTATCCAACTAATTCATTGACATGTCAACGTTCTAAACGTGCACGAATTTTCGAATAAAACTTTTAATACTTTACGTCCTTCCAAACATGATAAATCACTCAACAAAAGCTTATAGGATTAACTTAAAGTCCGTTCGAAGTGATTTTTGAGAAGTTAAAAAGATTTTTTATGACTTAAAACCTATTATTGAATCTATTTAGTGAATTTATCTTTTATTAGAAAACATTTAGAAAAAAACTAACCAAATATGAATCTCTTTGAAAGTTTTTCAAAAGAGAAATCTATTTTTTTACAAATTAGAGCCCGTTTGGTAGAGATTAAAATCGGATTAAAATTGAAAAATTAGTCGTTATTGTTGACTTTTATTATACGAGTGAGGCCCAATAACGACTATATTCTCAATTTTAATTGGATTTTAATCGATACCGAACGGGCTCTTAGTTTCCTTTCAAGCAGCTTACTCAAAAAGCTTTTATAAGAAGTGTAAGTAATAATAAAATCATGCCAAACACAGACATATTTAGGTAAGAGTCAGGTGTATATGTCACGTGATAATTCCTCTTCAATATACCTGAAGTCACGTGCGATTGGTATCCATGAAAAACAGAATCATCCCTAAAGTTTATGCATAGGTTATTAATATGGCAGTAATTAAATATCATTATATTTCACCGTTTAACTTCATTATTTAATATATTTTGTTGACTCTGTGGTCAACAAAAGTACTCATAAATGATTGGTTAATAATAATATCACATCGAAATATAATAATAATAATAATAATAATAATAAAACTTTACTTAGAACATGTATGGACAAGCTTAAAATTCAATTAAAATTAAAAATATAGTCGTTATTGGATCTCACTCGTCTAATAAAAGTCAACAATAACAACTAATTTTTCAATTTTAATCCAATTTTAATCCCTACTGAACACGCCCTTATAATTAAGACTCTGTTTAATATAGATTTTTCGATAATAAATTATGAAAAATAATTTTTTAGAAAATAATTGAAGGTCAAAAAATCATGGGTCCTCTACAAAATATTAAAAAAATATAATTAAAAAAAATATTAAAATATCTCTTCTCATTCATTTTGTGATTTGTAAACTGTAACTTAAGAAAATTATCTGTTACTTGTATACAATAAATAAAATATGAACAAAATATGTAAATACACCAATTGCTTTAACAAAGTATCATACGTATTTATATAATATTTCATACTTTAGCAAGCCTATGTTTGGCTTTTAAAAATTTATTTTTCTTTAAACGCATTTTTAATTAATATTTTTACAATAAAATAATTTTGGATATGTACTAATAAATTTTCCTACTTTTTAGTTACACTTTCTTAAAAAATCATTTTTCATAAAATTTATTCTAAAAAATCTCTAACAAAACGGAGTCGTAGACAACTTAACTTGCAATATGATTGTATAATTAGTTAGCCATTTTGGTATAGTTAAAAATCGGGTTTTTATTAGATTTTGATAAAAAAAAAATTGATAAAATATATGTTGAAAAGTCAAGAGTCCTACAAATTATGTGATTAAAATTAATTATTTAAATTTTTATCAAGATTTTAATTTATACCACAGATGCTATAATATATTTTGTTGACTTCATAAAGAATAAGTGCCCTACCATTTTTTTTTTCTCAAAATACATTTTAAAATAGTATTTTGATGGAATGAGACGTTAAAAAATAAAGAAAAGTTTTAGGTTTACATTTAATATTATTTTATTGATGAATGTGTTTGAAAAAAAAAATAAAAAAAAATGTATTTTGAAAATAATAGAAACCAAACAAGAGCTAAATGTACACATTTTCTAAATAAAAAATAAATTTATACTGATGATTGAGTAATCATTAAGGCCATGTTAGGTGGTCTTTTTTTGGAAAAATATTATTTTGAATAATCAAAATTTGAAGAATGTGGAGTGAAAATAGGAAACAAATTTAGTTTAAGTGTTGAATATTTTATTGCGTGAATGTATGACTGAAAATGAATATGCGGAAAAAAAGAATTTTGAAAGAATGAAAGACGAACACAAACTTAATTTCGTCACTTTGACACCTCATTGACTAACTTTTGAATTGACAATCGAAGTAGCTGTTATTTTAAGCCCTTGTTTGAGTCACATTCTCATTCTTATACTCATTTTCAACCACGCATTCTTCAATAAAAAAATATTTTTCAACACATCAATAACTTTTCTTTCTTTTTTAACCACATAATCCCGATCACATAAAAAAAAATACATTCTCTCCTAAAAAATGTGCATCAAACGAACTCTAATTTTTGAATAGAAAGCTCACGCGAAAATAACGGAACGATAAACTGTGGTTTCTCGCGCCAACCCAACCAGATTACTATTACTGTTCCATCAACCAGCAATTGAAGCAGGCTATTATCCTATCTGGTGCAGGGACCACCGACGGTGTCTTAACGGCACCGTCAATGTTTGGGATATAAAGAAAGATAAAAAATAAACGTGGCATCTTCAGTTCAGAGCTTGTTCTTTACGTGGCAACGATAAATACACTGTTCACAGTAATTTCACTGTCCTACTTTCCATCACTTCTATGAAGAAATATTCTGCTTTCAGTTTTCTCCTGCCGTCCATCCACCGCTTCACGAGATTTTGACCTAAAGAATTAGGTGAGTTAGATTCATAATGCATGCTTAAATTCATCAAAATTATTGATTTCGTGCATTTTTCAAGAGCATTTGATTTCAAAAAAAGAAAATTTTCTGTGAAAAATCAGTGAGGATACTGTTATTTCAGTTTCCTACTGTAATTTTATACCTAGTTTTGTATTTATGAAAATTGAGGAATCTTCATGCTGTTTCTTAACGAGATCCGTCGATTAGAGCTGCTTGTTTTGATTTCGAAGGATTAGTTATGTGTTTTGCTATTTTTTTCTATATTTATTAATCCAGTTCCTGAGGTTTATGTTTGTTCTATTTTTTTCTCATTTTTATCTGGCGGAGAATTAGAGCTGCCTGTTTTGATTTTGAAGGATCAGTTGTGTGCATATTTTGCTGTTTTATTCTAATTTATTTTTCCAGTTCCTGAGGTCTATGTATTGCGCTGATTTTTTTTCTTTCTTATTTTTATCGACAGAAAGATGTCAGTAAACAGAGTTGACGGTGAAGAGAAATTACAGAAAAGTGATTTTCCTATGAATTACTCCAAGGGTAAGAGAAGTGGAAATAGGAAGAGGGGAAATGGGAAAGAAACGATTTTTCCTGGGTTTAAAGGCTACCGGATGGATGATAAACCACAAGGCTTAATTTCAGACTTGAAAGATTTCCAGATGGGTTGTTCTTGGGTTCCCCCAACCCCTGCAAAGCCCAGCCTAACAAGACGGCAGCCGATCTGCACAGAATGGCAAGATAATCAGGCATTTCAAGTCAACTGGCTAGAATCCGGAAAGTTCTCCCCAGTAAATCAGGTAGACCAGGCAGAGTTTGATCTCACAAGAGTATCAGAGGGGTTTCTGCAAGAACCTCCTTCTCCGTATATCGCTGCATGTTGTGATTCAACAAATGCTGTTAATATACATGGGGGTTTCGACATTCAAGAAGCATCTGTAGCAGGATTCCAAGTCAATAAAGACGATTTAAGCTTTTACAAGTTTATTAATGATGAAGACATGCGGAGCAATGTTTCTTTTGGAGAACTATTGGCTAGAGCACATGCAGCTGGCACCACAGCTGCTGAAAATGCATGTTCAGAAACTGCTTATAATGCAACAAACAGCTCTTTTGTTCCTAACTTTCATACTAAGATTGATGGTAGACAGTATACAATAACTTCTGAAAATTCTTCACTCGGCAACTTTGCAGTTGAGAGCAACAACAGCATGCCGAATATTAGCACAGGTGAGTGCCCCTATTCTAGCGTTTCCTTATAGACACACTTTTGTACTACTATGTGTTGAATTATGACTGCAACGCTAAATTGCTTTCTGAACTGTATAACTGATATAACTTCAATGTGGAAAACTTGCATAAGAGTTTTTGCCAAGAATTAGATCAACAATTTTATTATGTATAAGGCATGGTTCATCTTGATTAGTTGTGGCGATTCCCAACGCCCGTAGGGAGGAAATCCAACAATATTCGCCTATAACATATGAAGCGATACAGTGAAATAGCAAAAAATAGAATGAACACTGAGTTTGTGACAGAACAAGTATTAGCTTCAACCGAAACATCAATATTACTCGGCTTTCCTTTGGTGATTTACATCAATATAACACTGCACAGGCATCTTAAAAATCCTATTTATTTTTTATCTTCAAAAACTTGGTCAGGAATTAAAGCAGGTAGATTTGAATTTATACTTACGAGAAACTAAAGAATGGCTGTGCTTCGATATCTGCAAATGGTTTATTCTTTTCCTAGCACTGACACAAATTTGAACTTGTATCTTACAGGTGGATGTTGTACCCATTCAATGCCCTTCTTTGACCTCAATTTGCCATCTATAACGACAGAAGAAAGCTTGAGCGAGGTGGTTTCTTCCCAGTTTGCACCAATAACACCAGAGAAGACTGCAAGAGCGGGTGATAGACAAGAGTTGGGCATGCCAAATTTAAGCATAAATGAGATGCTTGGCATAAAAGATGTGCAGCTGAAGGAAACCTCCATCAAGAGGGTCGAATTAGAGGGAATCCACCAAAATAAAGAACAATCTCAGTTGGTTGTTGATCAATTATGTGAAACCATGTCCACACAGTTGGAGGAGAACCACAAGCCTGACAAGGGAGGCACTGGGGATGTTGACTTGATCAAAACACCACAGCGGAAACCAAGAAGAAAAAAGCACAGGCCCAAAGTGATAATAGAAGGCCAATCTCAAATAACTCCTAAACCAAGAGTCGAAAGGCCTTCTGATCGCCAGGAAACCACAAAAGGAAAGAAAAAATATGTTCAGAGAAAAGGAGTTAACAATCCCACAGAAGCCACTCCCTTCGAAAGGGAAATAAATGGAAGCGATACAATCACAAAGTCCTCAAGTGCCAAGGAAACCACGAACGGTAAGAGAAAGTATGTCAGAAGAGAAGGAGTCAACAAACCTGCAGCCAATACCTTAATCCAGGATGCCTGTGAAACAACAGATCCAAAAACAATTCGGCAAACTAGAAATTCCTGCAGGAGATCACTGAACTTTGACTTTGAAGGCCAAGAGAGAGATGAAAGCAATTTTGACATGGAACCTCAAGCACAGAACTTCAATGTAAAAGATCAATCAGGATCAACCATGCAGCGCAGACTGGGGAGGGAAGAAGCAACAATGAAGAAGACTGAAGTGAGCATTGCTTATGATCTTGCACTCCCTATGAAGCAAGTAATGGAAGGTCACCTGTCAAACCTTGAAGGACAGTACTCTAGCTCCTCACCTCATTCCAAGACAGATACACTACATGACAAATTAACACTCGTGGATCAAAAAACATGTATAAGAGGAAAATGTCAAATTGTATTTTCGGATTTCACTCACGATAAAGAAGGAAATACTGTACAGGTGAATTCTGATGCTCAGTTGACTCAAAAGAGCCCAAGCGACTCAGACTGCAGTAGTAGCACATGGTTGATACAAGAAAGAGATTTAAAAAGACAGCATAAGGGTACAACTGTTGTAGCAGAATTTGGCAGGTCAAATTCAACTGGGACTTTTAACAATTCTTTGCAGGCATACAGTGCTATTTTTCGACAAAATGCATTTAACTATTACTGCACTCCTGGCATTCATTTTCCTGCAATGTACAAGACAGAGAGAATTGAGAAAGGACTCGATTCAGCAATTTCCAGCATGCACACAGTTATTGCCTCTGAAAATCGTGCAATTGCTCCACTTCATTATGCTCAAAACGAACAGCAGAATATCGAATTTCTGCCAACTTTGGGACCTACAGAGAGGTTGGAAAATAAGAGATCCAAAGAAACTGATCCAGTATTTAACTTGGGGTCACTCCTGGAAATGTGTAAACAAGTGTTAGGTTCTCCGGGCCCTGGAGCAACAACATCCAAAACTATTGATACCAGTGCGAAAAGGATAAAAAAGAAGCGGTCAAAGAGAAAATTGAATATCAATTCAACACTGAAAAATATGCGTAGTCACCATAAATTGGTCACCAGATCAATGGGTAATTAATAGACTCGTATGATTGTTATCTTTCACAAAACAATCCTTTCTGAATCGCTTTTGGCATTTAATGCAGGTTCACCTCTTGCTAAAACATGGATGTGCAGGTCTCCAGTTGATTCTATCATTGAGCAATGTAACAGACTTGATTTAAATGCAGTGAGCAGCCAAGATGCGGCTATAGAGCACAATACATTTATGGCCTACGGCATGCATTATGAAGAGCAATATGCCCTTGTTCCGTATCAAAGAAGTGAAGCTCTTGTCCCTTTTGACAGCTCATTTTATCTGGGTAAAAGACGTCGCCCACGGCCAAAAGTTCATCTTGATGATGAGACAAACAGGGTGTGGAAACTATTGTTAGAGAATATAAACAGTGAAGGAATTGATGGCACAGATGAAGAAAATGAAAAATGGTGGGAAGAAGAACGAAGAGTGTTTCGTGGAAGAGCAGACTCATTTATTGCACGCATGCATCTTGTCCAAGGTATTTGCGCACAGATATCAAAATAGCCCAATAGTTGTCTAATTAATAAATTTCAGCTGGGATATACATTTTCTCTTCCTTTACTATTTGTTAGAAATGTAAGCGCTATCAATAAAAATGTTGAACTGACCAGAGGAATTAGCTGAACACCCCACTATTATTAGCCATGCAATATATTGGGATTACAGACGAGTGTTGGAAAAAGTCAACTATTGATTCTCCGCAATCATGAGGGAAGGAAATCTATAGCCTATTACTGAATTCGACATGCAAAATTCCAATTAGATGCCCTGCCATTCACACACACCAAAAAATAAATAAATAAACTCACACACACGAATATATTTGTGTGTTATCCATGAAGACAGAGTTACAAGCTTGCACCTGAACAATTTCAGGAGCCTAATATGCTCTCTTGTGCTGCATTTAGAAAATAAAATGCTCTAATAACAGGATTCACTAAATTTCTGAACACTTCATGTGGCTATGTATTATTTCACAGGGGACAGACGGTTTTCTCCATGGAAGGGATCAGTTTTAGATTCTGTAATTGGAGTTTTTCTCACTCAGAATGTTTCAGATCATCTTTCTAGGTTTGTTAAACCTTTAAACGTTTCAGAATTCTTATTAACTAAACTTCTACAGAGTTCAGCTGACGAGTTCCCCAGGAAAATCTCTTTAATATGCTTATCCATTCTTGCAGCTCTGCCTTCATGTCACTTGCTGCCCGATTCCCATTTGAACCAGAAAGCGACCTAGGACAATCATGTCAAGATGTAGTGAGAATCATAGCCAAAGAACCCGAAGTATGTGATCTGGATCCAGATGATACAATTGGATGGAATGAAGTGCTAAATCAGCCAACCTGTGGCAAGGATTCTAAGATGCTTCTTCCGGACTCTGACTACGATGACGTTAGAGAAGTTTTCTACAGTGTCAAGTCCTCTGGAAATAGCTTTGATGGCACCATACCGAAGGATAACCTAAGTGGCCAATCGTCAGGCTTCTCTACAAATGGTCCAGTTGCATCCCTAGAATCTACAGTGAACAAATCAACAGGTTTCGTTGGGGATGAAAGAGACTTGGATGATACACTTTCTTCTCCAAGTTCTGTGATTTACTCTCGGAACTCTACAGATTCTATCATTGCTCTAACAGGCGAAAGAGCTGAATCTTGCTCACTGAGCACCTTAGAGGCAGAACCAACAGCTGGAAGTAAACCTAACACAAACAGTATTATTTGCTCTACTTCTTATGTCAAGCTATCACGGATGGAACAGACCATACTGCATGGAGATAACAATCGAAGGAATGAAAATAAATTGTCCAATATGGATCGGCAAATCGAATTAGAGAGTGTGTTCCCTGACTCACAAAATCAAATTGAGAACCTGTCAGATAATACCTGCAGCGAGCCAACCTTGCATCTGACACCCAGTTCAGGAGCACAAGAAGCAGGACACTTTGATATACCTCGAAAGAATGGTGAAAGCTCGAATATTGCCAATGAAAAAGAACTTTTTGAGATGGAACTAAGTGGGTCATCGGCAGAATATACAACCAAAACTACACTGCAGAAGTTCTTGGCTATCAGTTGCGAAGTACCAAAATCCTGTAGTGAAAAGGCTCACTCAAGCAACCATCTAATGGACATGTACCAGAAGATAGCTGAAAATCCTACAGGAAAACTGGAGTCACAGTTTCAATTTGAAGAAAATAACTATAAAATGCAGGAAGTATCAAACATACCGGTTTTACAACAAAATTCGACAGATATCACGGCTAGTAGCAATATTGATAATTCAAGAACGTTTGAGAACAAAGAAGTGGACTCAAATTTGAAAGATCCTGGTAAGATAGTAATTGAACGTAAAGCAAAGAGGGGGAGATTTAGAAAAGAGAAACATAACCCAGTTGACTGGGATAGCTTAAGGAAACAAACACCAGAAGATGGTAGAAAAAGAGAGAGGACAGCCAACACGATGGACTCAGTGGACTGGGATGCAGTGAGATGTGCGGATGTTAATGAGATTGCCCAAACCATCAAAGAAAGGGGAATGAACAATATGCTGGCAGAGAGAATCAAGGTTTAAGTTTGAAATCAACAAAAGAATTTACTCCTTTAAATATTTAAATCTCAGTTGGCATACAATAGTTAGCCACAAAGAAATCCCTTTTCACAGTTGATAATCATTTGGATAACTTGTGCAGGACTTCCTCAATCGCCTTGTTAGAGACCATGGAAGCATTGATCTGGAATGGCTAAGGGATATTCCACCAGACAAAGCAAAGTAAGCCATTTGACCTAATGTATTTTGCATGGTCAAATAACACTATGCATTTAGAACTTTTTATATATTTCAGAGAGTATTTGTTGAGCGTACGAGGTTTGGGTTTGAAAAGCGTGGAATGCGTGCGGCTTTTGACACTACATCACCTAGCTTTTCCAGTAAGATTTAAGCTTGATTGCAGATCCTTCAATTTATACTTAAGAGAACTTTACTAACCTATCTGTATTTGCTGTACCCAAAAGGTTGACACGAATGTTGGGCGCATAGCCGTAAGATTGGGATGGGTACCTCTTCAACCATTGCCTGAGTCACTTCAGCTGCATCTTCTAGAACTGTGAGTATTCTAAGCCTCTTTCAGATTTTTAATTTCATGTTACAGGAGCTTCAAAAGATAATAACTTGTGCTGTTGTCCTGGCATAGGTACCCAGTATTGGAGTCTATTCAAAAATATCTGTGGCCACGCCTCTGCAAGCTTGATCAAAGAACACTGTAATCACTATTTATTTACTAATTTATACTTTGCTAATTGATAGTTAATTAATTCATAATTGAAGTGTTTAAGATGTTAATTCATTGCAGATATGAGCTGCATTACCAGATGATTACTTTTGGAAAGGTATGCCACAGTTACTGAAGAATGTCTTCTATATTCCAAAAATATTGAAGAAATTTACAGACGTAAGCCAAAGGTAAGCTCTTCTATTTTTTCAGGTGTTTTGTACCAAGAGCAAACCAAATTGCAATGCTTGTCCAATGAGAGGAGAATGCAGACATTTTGCGAGTGCATTTGCAAGGTCTACATACTCAATTTTTATTGCAACTGAACAAGGATTTCCCTTTTCCCATTATTTTAGTGCAAGAGTTCTTCTTATAGTTGTCGAAGTGCATTTCTCAATAGAATATCTGGTTAATAAATATCCAGTTATATTCCAAAAAAGCTAGAATCTACTCAGAAGGTAGACCTGAAACATTAGTAGAGTAAAGACCATTATTCGACAGTTTTAATAATATATACTTTAATATACCCCTATGGACAGTACACCTTAGAAAAATAAATATGTGAAGAAACTGCAAAACATGAAAAGATATTCCTTATATGATCAAAAACCAACTCTATCCTGTTAGATTCGCTGAACCAGTACAACACAGATTGTAAGCTTTGGAAGCCACATCAGAACCAAATTAAGATATGTACTGCAAGACTCCCATATGAATAAGTGAACGAAACCATGTAAATCACATTTCATATAACGGAATCGTATGAATATGCATGCAGCGCAAGGCTAGCTCTTCCGGCAGCAGAGGAGAAAAACGTTGTAAGTGCAATAGAAAACAACTCATCTGATCAGAATGCCGTGAAAATTATCAACTCTTTGCGGTTACCTTTAGCTCATCAATTGGAAGCACACACTGAAGTCATCAACTCTGAACCCATTATTGAAGTGCCAGCTACACCAGAGCCCTTTGTTGAAATGCCAGCAACTCCAGAACCAGACCCAACACAAGTTCCAGAATGTGACATTGAGGACACCTTCGAAGATTCTGATGATATTCCTACTATTCAACTCAATTTGGAAAAGTTAACTCAGAATTTACAGGAAATTATGCAAAAACGGATGGAACTACAGGAGGGTGATATGTCAAAGGCGCTAGTAGCTTTAACTCCAGAAGCAGCTTCAATCCCTATGCCTAAACTTAAGAATGTGAACCGACTCAGAACAGAGCATCAAGTGTAAGCAAACGCCTCTGCTATTAATCATGATTAATGTGCCACCCCTAAGGTAACAGCAGATAAATTTGATTAGTGCAAGCCTACTATTCATCAACTTTCTGAGAGAAGGAAGCAAGTTACTAGTATTTCACAAAATTTATGCTTTTTACTAATTAATTTTAGTTTTGGGGAGCACGATAATGCATTTGGTAATTCTTGAGGAATATTATTAATTATTTTCTCCTTCTATAGCTATGAGCTTCCAGATTCACATCCTCTGCTGCAAAGAGTAAGCAACACTGAATCAGCTTTCCTTCAATGTATAATTTACTTAGCTGTACAAGCCGATTTTTCATTGATACCTATATTTTCTTAATTTTCAGATGGATAAAAGAGAACCAGATGATCCCTGCTCATACCTACTTGCAATATGGACCCCAGGTAATGAAACATCATAAATCTTCTAAAGCACACTTGCAGGACCCTTCCTGGAGAATAAAAATAATAACTGCTAATTTTGTAGGCGAAGTATGTAATTCAGAAGACAAAGCAAATTATATTACAAACCAACTTAAATTCACCTTAGAACTAACTGATTCTATCATATCAGGTGAAACTGCAGACAGTATTCAGCCACCAGAAAGACATTGCAGCTCCCAAGAATCTGGGATTCTGTGCACTGATGAAACATGTTTTTCATGCAATACTATCCGAGAAGGGAACTCGCAAATCATTAGAGGCACACTTCTGGTAAGGGAAAGCCGTAACATTTTATATCATAATGGTATCTACAAAAAAGTACGGCGTGGATCGAACTTTTGCGAAAGAACAAAATTCCTTTTTTTAATCTACTCCATCATAACAAATTATGACAGATACCCTGCAGAACAGCTATGAGAGGAAGCTTTCCACTCAATGGTACCTATTTTCAAGTCAATGAGGTAAGATTGGATGAAGTCCTTGCAAATTAAATTACTCAACTCCTGAAATGGACCTAGAGATTAAAATTTGTTAATGCAGGTGTTTGCTGACCATGAATCTAGCCTGAATCCTATCAATATTCCAAGAGACTGGTTATGGAATTTGCCACGAAGAACGGTGTACTTTGGAACCTCCATACCCACAATATTTAAAGGTAAAAGAGTCATAAATAATTGGGCTGCCATTCATGATAGCTATTTCCAAGAAAGCCTTATATTATATCTCTGTATTTATAACAGGGCTAACAACAGAAGGTATTCAGTACTGTTTTTGGAGAGGTATGTGCAGATGTCAGACCTTGTATTATTCTAACTACCTCAATATCACACTATATCAAGATGCAGATGTCTTAACAGAAATTTAGGTAAATTGAGTACCATTCCAATCAAGCCAGTATAGCTGCTTGTCTCATCTGCATTTCTACACAAGGAAAGGCTAAATAACCACAAATGAAAATTAAATAGTTAAACCCAATTGAATGTACTCTCAAAATAAGATTGTTAAGCCTTGTGATAAGAAAATGAACTGTTTTTCGCACTTGTTTACCATTTGAATAAGATCTTTCAGACTTGAAAAAAGCTCACATGAAATGCTTGTATATGCCCCATAAAGGAGACTATGGTTCTGACATTTCATGCTTTCTCCACTGACTTTTTGATTTTATTCTTGACTCTAGATTTCTCTAGTTGGATAGATACACAAACTAGATCACAACATGATTGGTCAAGTTAAACCACCATGAACCTTATTAATTTTAAGCAAAGACATCCCACAGAATAGGTATTTGTCAATTGACACTCATCTTAGCAAAAGCAAAAGAGTATTACACCTTTCACCTCTAAGCAAGAACCATGACTATCATGTGGACATATACTCGACATCTTACCCAACAAGCTAATGACTTGACAGTTGTACATCTTCATCTCTGGTCCTAAAGATAGGAGTTTGTCATCAAATTCTAGTAGCTTCATTTATGTGGTGGGACACAGAATCAATGTTTATTCACAATCTCATTATAATGTCCTGAAAACAACTTCACCTGGGCGTTACACTCATAACAACTTATCATGTTTCCCAGGCTTTGTCTGTGTAAGGGGATTCGACCGAAAGACAAGAGCACCGCGTCCTCTCATTGCTAGATTGCATTTCCCAGCCAGTAAGTTAACAAAGGTAAAGTGAAGGACAGGTGAGAATTAAGTATCATCCCGCTCACCATAGCTAACAGTAGGATTATGTAGAAACATCAACGGCAGGCCTGGAATCAGAGCAATGTTCTTCATATTGCGAAAGGAAATTAAATTAGCCCATTGTATATATGAAATGAAGGGACTTTGGGTCTGTTTAGAAATAAATCTTGATATTTCTGATCAAACGAGAAATGTTTCGTTACTGTTGACAGAGGCTGAAATAGAATGACATGTCTTTCTACTAATTTATTACCTAATTTTTTTTAGTTATGTATTCCTGATTACTGGAGTTATAAGTAACTGGAGCAGAAAGGCAGTACACTGAAGGCAATATACCTGGCTTTATGTCCAGTGGACAGTGATTTTTAAACTGTCTAAGCTTAAAAATTTACACACAAGCAAAAATGTTACATTTAACTATCAAATTAGTATGTGGAACCTAGTGGTGATATCATATATCATATATGATACTATGTTGATAAGTATGGAAATGTAATAACCTCTTACCTGCAGTTTAGCTGAATTTCTATTAGATATGTGAAGGTGGTGGAAAATTGTGCGTGTGATGCCCAGTCATGGTTTTGCCTTGTATATTAACTGTTGGACTGCTTTAGGTCAGGCGGGTGGTTTTTTTTGGCTTACTCGGGTAAACCACCATGACTTGTTTCTCCACGATTGGTGGTGGTCTACACAAATCAATCTCAATGACACTCGATGATCACACATCAATGAACAATGCTATTCAATTCGAGTGGTGTCAGTTTAGGTAACAGTGAGGTCTCTATCAAAAATGCATTCCAACTTCGCCAAATAATGTGACAGTGACTTCACTACTATTTGGAAATAGAAATTTATCTTAAAAACCTTAGACACTTAGGGGCTGTTATCTTTACCGTTTTCATCCCATTTTCTGTTTTTATTTTTCAAAACAGTGAAAACAC
>CAIGRT010052059.1:0-17741 GCA_903798405.1 Fraxinus platypoda | reverse complement strand
GCGCAGCGGCGGCGGCGACGGTGAGGAAGAAGGTAGAGAGGGAGACGAGAATGAAGAGGAGGAATAGAATAGAAATGATTTAGGTTTTGTTTGGGATTGGGTTATGTTTTAATATATTACCTGATTTTTGATTAAACAAACTTTGCACCTGATTTTTAAAAAGTAAACTTTAAACCCCTGATTTTTTATAATTTCCCCTAAAAAATTATAATGACTACTTTGTAAATGTCAAAAATTAAGGGCCCAATGGAGACAATTGCCCCCACTGGGCCTTAATGAGTCCGCCCCTGGTCGAAGCACCTAATTTAAAAGTATAGTCATTTTCTATATCATGAAAGACTTAACCAAACCAAAACCATATGCGTACGACAACACCCTTTTGAAATTGGTTTATTTCAATTAGGTGCGTTTGATTGTTAATATTTTTTATGAAAATGTCTTTTTTCTATTCAAATTTCTACTTTGTACTATTTGATTGATATTTCTTTCCATGAAAAATATTTTCATACTTTTGATCACGTGATCATATTTTTCTTGAAAATAAGGAAAATATTTTTTTTAAAGAGAGTATGATTTTATTTTTCAGACAATTCACTATCTCTCTCTCATCTACCACCTCTCTCTCATCTACCTACGAGTAAATGATAGACAAGTATAATATTTTCTAAATTAAAAATTAAACTAATCAAATATATTTAATTAATAATTTACATGCAAATAAGTTTTAAACAATTTAATTACCTAAAATTTATTTTATTTCCATCACAATTTCATGCCTACAATTAAACATACCCTTGAAGTCAAACTATCATACATTCATTATTATCATCCACTTATTATTCCTACTTTCATAGGCACTACAAAAGTTTTTTCCAAACAAATTTTTTGTTGAATAATTGGTCCTTATAGGTTGAAGAGCATGGTCCTTGTCATATGACACCATACCCACAAGGCCACGTTCGGTCCACGCACTCCTAATTTCATATCCAATATTTGAACAATAATGGTAAACGTGTACTCCTTCCTTTGCATTGATTTTGACGTTGTTTTTGTTTTTTTGAAAATTGTGAATGAAAAAAGTTGTTTTCTTTTTTAAACTGTCTAATGTTGTTTTGTCACGGGGACAATATAAAAGATAATGTGATTGTTATTTAAAATTATTCATTTAATTCTGGTAAAAAGGTACAGTCCGGTATGGCGGAAAAAGTTTCCACATAAATTCAATTAAAATATTACAATTATCACTAATTCCAGCATATTTTGAAAAAAAGAAAAAGAAAAAGAAAAAAATGGGCAATGCCAATGGATTTCGTTCATTAATTCTTCTTTGATTGTCATGTGCAATGTGATATTTGATGTTCGTACTCTGACACAGACCACTGAATTGTGGAACATGCCTCATATCAAATCATTTTTCCACTTGACGGTTGAGATTGTCCCGTACAAACGATCGGTGGTCTAGGTGCACCCTTTTGTGGGGTGGGTTGGGTTGGGTTGGGGTGCATTTGCAGTTCAGTATTTTCATTTTGCACTGCACACGCTCTCCCTTTCTCTAATTCAGTGGGAGACTTCTTGGTTGGGAGGAATATAAAAGAGAAGAAACCCACACTCTCTTAATCTTCTTTCCTCTTTCTTTTTTGTCTCTGAGAAAAGTTGAGAGAGAGGGAGAAGTGCTTTGAGTTGGGTTGATCTGATTTCCTCAGTTTTTTGATGATTAATGAGCTTGACCCGAAATTGGCTGTTTTTCTTTATTTACTTACTTTTTGTGGGTTTGTAGTAAAATTAGTGATTTATTTATGAACTGAAAATGCAAGTGAGAATTGAGTTGGGAAACTCAAGAATGGGGAAGAATGATGAGGGCTGGATGGAACTGTTGGAGCTCAAAATCAGGGAGGGTTTAGGGTTTGAGATATTGAGGATTGCAAATGAGGGTTTTGTGAGCTAACCCTGGTTTCTCTGAGCTAATTCTGTTGTTGAGTATAATTTTTTCTGTAGCTGTATTATTATAAAGACTATATATTTTTTTATATGCAAGTGTAAGGATAAACTTATGAAGCTTTCAACATCAGGGATGGATCAGCAACCTCATGAAGGTACCTACTCTCTCTTTCTCTCTATCTCTCTCTCTACACACACACACACATGTATGCTGGTCTACCCCTCCTCCTATTCTTTTGTATTCTAGATTTTTTGTTCTTAAAGCAAGTCTCTTTATTTGTCGTTTTTATTGATTTTTCTTTGTTGAAGTGTGTGCTTTCTGTGTCTTTAAAGAATTATTGTCCGTGTGTCTATTGCAAACTTAAGACTATTCAATAATTATTATAAGTTTGATAAATTGTAAGCCACTGCTGATGGTTTATTGATTTTGGGTATTGGAAGGGGCCAAAAAGTGTTTGAATTCCGAGCTATGGCATGCTTGTGCTGGTCCTCTGGTGTCTCTGCCTACAGTTGGGAGCCGTGTGGTTTACTTCCCTCAGGGACATAGTGAGCAGGTCCTCTTTTAATTATCCAATTTCGCTCTATTATTTTCTTCCATGTGTTTGTTGAAGATGTACTTTATAAGCGCTCAACGGTTCCTAAGTCCTCTTTAAGCACTTGAAAGTTGTTTTGCTTATGTGGCGATGTATCTAATGGATTTCAGTTGAAAATGTTTGGCAGGTTGCTGCCACGACTAATAAGGAAGTTAATGCACACATCCCCAATTATCCAAACTTGCCGCCGCAGTTGATCTGCCAACTCCACAATGTTACAATGCACGTAAGTTTTCTTTATGTGCTGTTTATTATCTCCTTGTTATTGACTCATTGTATTGAGAGTTTGTTATACCTAGACCCTAAGAGATTTCTGTTTTTGTTAAATATCAGGTCGATATAGAAACAGATGAAGTATATGCTCAAATGACATTGCAGCCCCTGAATCCGGTATTCTGAAATTATACTTGGAATGGAATTTTCTGTAAGACTGTAAATTTGCAGCACTAATCAATTGCATATTGATGAGGGGATATTATTCCATTACGTAAATGCAGCAAGAACAAAAAGAGATATATCTTCCTGTGGATCTGGGAACTCCTAGCAAGCAACCTACTAATTACTTTTGCAAGACGTTAACGGCAAGTGATACTAGTACACATGGAGGCTTCTCTGTTCCTCGGCGTGCTGCAGAGAAAGTCTTCCCACCTTTGGTAATGGCATTCTATTGATATGATTGTTCTGAGGTGATGGCTTGTTGATCCTGTTCTGTAATTTCAATTTGGTGCCTCAGGATTTCTCTCAGACACCACCAGCCCAGGAACTTATTGCTAGGGATCTCCATGATGTTGAATGGAAGTTTAAGCATATTTTCCGGGGTAAGTTTTAGAAGTTTCCTTTACTTTTAAATATCAGGTATTTATACATATACACTTGATGGGATGACGGTTTAGGCACGGTGTTGAATGGATATTAGCTATAACCAGACCCAATCGCAGAAGTAATTGAGAGTTCAAACTATCTTGATTCTTAGATTTCAATATATTAAGATTGTTGTTGTTTAACTTGTGGGCTATTCTATTATGACATTCATTCAATACGAGTGAAAGGCAGGTTAAACATCTTATTTGCTTTTGCAATTTGACTCAGATTCTTCATGTCTTTCTCTTGACTATGATTTTGCACTTGGCCTTAAAAGTGAGAAACAAAGAGTGTGCGGGTAACTTTCATTCGCTGCTCAGAACATTTTGCAGCAGTGCAGAGTGGTGCAGGCTGTAATCAGTAGCTTAATGTTAGTAGGCTGTGTTTTGGCATTTATTATTGATCAAGGAAAACCAATAGTTGGATGCATATTAGTTATTATTATTATTATTATTTTTGGGGTGGGGGAGAATTGATTTATCATCATTATCTTTTGGTTAGAAAAGTAGATGCAAAAACTAGTCGTCTATATGACATGTAATTTATTGAAAATGGGGAATGGGAGAAGAGGAGGAAAGTGGGGAAAATAAATTGCCAGTTGGTCTGATTGCAGTAGAAAAATAGAGTGTCATCTCGATCCCAAGACCCTAACCTGGACTTGCCCATCTCGGTCCAGTCTGGACAGGGGTTTTCTGAGCAGAAAGTTCCAAAACCTTGATAATATTGATTCTTCTACTGGATATACAGGATTTACCTTCCAAGGTTGGATAATGGTTGTATTTCAAAGGAGAGGAGTATTTAAATGGTATACTTATGACCCCCTCTAGCTACTTAAGCTTTTAAGTCATGTGGTTCAACATGGTATTAAAGCATGAAAATTTCCTCTTGCCACCACCATTTAATGAAATTGTGCACATTTCAAGTTTTATAGAAAAATGAATCCCACTTGCACAATGTGAGGGGCGTGTTAAATACAATATTTTAGTCATATACTTGTGGCCTCTATATTTGCTCAAGCTTTTAGATCAAGCAGTCAAATAAAACTGTCTTTGTTTAAATTTCTTTGAATGGGATGTTCAAAAATGCATGTTAAGATGCCATCGTTCATGCAAATGAAAGTTTGTCGAGTGAAGAAGTATGGAGAAAATCACTAAAATAGATGTGTCCAGAGACAGGGCACGTGCCTTTCTTAAAGTTTCTCAATAGTGGCAGAGATGTCCATGAACATAAAATAGTAGTTACAGTCAATGAAGTTAATGTAATCTTTTGAACATTGTGCTTTATTGACTGCAAAGAGAATGTAATGCTTAGAGAAGAGTTCCAATCTCCAAGAGTAGCAATACGGAAAGAGGAATAGCATTTTGAAAAAGCAACAGAGTAAAGTAGCTGGAATCATTGTTCAAGAACATTTCTGTTCATTTTTCCATTTCATGTCCTCCAAGTTACTCAATCGATTATGTTATTGGGGAATTGCATCATATCATTGGGTAAAAAGCTAAATAATATTTGAACTGCTGTGCGGTTCTTAGTTGCTGCTATTAATGATTCATGTTATATTCTTGTGGAACCGAAGTCTATAGTTCACTGTGATTGAAGAGACTACTTACATTTTGAGTTATGCGGTGGTGGTGATTCATTTTCTTCATGCAGGCCAGCCCAAGCGGCATTTACTTACTACTGGCTGGAGTGTCTTTGTCAGTGCCAAAAGACTAGTCGCTGGAGATTCTGTTATTTTTATATGGTATCCTTTATCCTTACATTTCCAAAAATTATTTCCTAAATTCTCAAGAGAACTCGATAATCTTTATTCCGAATATTTTTAATCCTTTCCTTAGGAATGAGAAAAACCAGCTCCTTTTGGGAATTCGTCACGCCAACCGACCGCAAACTGTGATGCCATCATCTGTTCTTTCAAGTGATAGTATGCACATTGGACTGCTTGCTGCTGCTGCTCATGCTGCTGCTACTAATAGCTGCTTCACCGTTTTCTATAACCCAAGGTGGCAATCCATAAATAACCATAAATTTTTGCATATTGATGTTGCTTCTGCTGACACACTTATTGCATCAGGGCTAGTCCATCTGAGTTTGTTATACCTTTTCCAAAGTATGTAAAAGCTGTATATCACACTCGTGTTTCTGTTGGAATGCGTTTTCGGATGCTATTTGAAACTGAAGAATCCAGTGTCCGCAGGTATAGTATCACATGAATCTTCTGTATGAGATCCATTTTTCTGGTTTTCCTTTAGTTTTGAGTTGATATTTTAAAAACATGATAAATTAATATGGAAATCAACTCACAATGAGTCTATCCTGCTTGGAGATGTCAAACTGATTTTATTGATATACTGGTTACAGTTTACTCCTTGGGTCATTTCTCCTTAAGATTATGAGGGGACAAATTGTTCTTGTATATCATGTCCAAATTACTGCAGTGGGTATATGTAGTACATGTAGATATACCACTATTTGGTATATAGTATTCAGTTGTATATCAGAGTTCATTGACAATTACCATTGTAGAAGGTAATAAGACATTGTTACTAGAGCAAAAAAACTGGTCAATGTTGGGACTTCACCAACTGTTTGCAAGGCCTTTCTTAATTGGAATTTTGTTTTGTTCTTATTGGTGGATGATTCATGTCCAGATACATGGGCACGATTACTGGTATAGGGGATTTAGATCCTGATCGTTGGCCAAACTCCCACTGGCGTTCCGTCAAGGTAAATGACATGCCTTTACTGCTTGAACTTTTACTTGTGTGCTATTTTTGCTCTTAATTTTATTTTGCATTTTATATTTAATTCCGATTCTGTCAGTTGCTCATGGAAACAAATTCTCAGAGAACTCTTTCTTTTCATCTCATCTTTGCTTAACTTTTAAAGTTTGTCTTGTTAAGCTTTTCCTTGTACACAATCCAAAATCTGGTATTCTAGTAACCAATGTAGCAGAGATGTAGAATCTGTTTTTACAGAATGACTATTTTGGTTAATTTCTAAAATAAATGATATTTTTGGGTTTTTACGAAATGAAGTTTCATTTTATAAGCTTTAAACATTTTCTAGCTGGAAGGGATGCTGTGAAACATAGCTGGTTGAGCTTGTGACTTTTCACCAAGGGGTGCAACTCTATTGCCACCCAAAAGGAGTGGACATGATTTTCAGTGAAAACTTATGCATGAATGGATGCTTTCACCTAGATGTGATTATGTGGAAGAACATGTATGAGAAAAGGCGGTGTTGTTTCCTGCGTAAAATACATGTTTATAAACAAAAAGTTACTTATTAGCTATAGCTGATACAAAAGGACTCTTCTGAAGGACCACCCCTGACTCTATCAATATGAACATTATTTTGTCCATTTCATCCATAATTTTAATCAAAGAAGTCATTGTTGTTTTTAACTTTGAGCATTCTATCCATCTGTAAAATTAAAAAGAAAAAACTATATATTGACAAATTTGTGATTCTTTACTTTCAGAAGTTCGTCAATGCAGACATGGGCTATATATACTATGTGCTTGTTTGGCAAAGCTTAAACTTTTTTAAGCTGAGTCAAACATACTTTTATTCCACACTTTTGTAGGATCCACAACTTACTACCCACTTATGATTTTCTCATTTTTTGGCCCACAACTTATGAGCACTTAAAAAAAAATTAAGGGAACCTTCCTTTCCTTAGTCCAATGTGGTGCACCATGATTGGTAGTCCTTCCCTTTTAACGCCTAAATTTCTAAGAAGACGATTTTGCATTGAATCTTTTGCATTATTGCATGAAATGTGCAATGTGGTGGATGTGACATGTTAAGCACTTTCCTTCTTTACTACATGTACATATGAAATTTTTTCTGGATATTAATGGATGTGATGTGTTGAGCATTTAAATTGTGCTAAGATTTGTACCCATAAAGTATAATTTCTGTTTTGTGATAGACATTTCATTTATCAAATGCAAAGTATTGTATTATTGTTTTATAGTTTTTATTCATTGATTGAGCATACATTAAAAGATTCTATATCATGGATGTAATTATGAGTTGTGCACTTAATTACTTAAGGCGTGGAAGATGCAATTCATAACTTATGGTATAAAAGATAAATTTGTCTTTGACCGGTTAATAGAGTTGGAGACGAGGGGAAGAAAGGAATATAATTCATTGAGTGCATAATTTAATTTTAAAAAAAAGTAATAACACAATAATAGTAACAATATATTAATTTTTTCCTACATACTACAATGGTTCCTTGCAACATTTTTAACTTGAATGTTTTCAATATCATCAAATATATCATTATCAATATACACGATAGCAGAGAAGGTGAGACAAATTAAATTTTACTTGTTAAAAATAAAGATTTCCCAGTTTATAATATTTCCGTTAAACTTGTTTATACTTATAATTGTGCATTGTTTGCCTTACATTCTGAACTTTTCATTAATACGTAATAATGACATCCAAGTATACTTGCCTGTAATATACTTATTCATGCCATACCTGTTGTGGTAGATTAAATACTACATCCGTTTTCACAAATTTCTCGAATTTATAGGTTGGTTGGGATGAATCGACAACGGGTGAGAGGCAGCCACGTGTATCACTATGGGAAATTCAACCCTTGACAACGTATCCCATGTATTCCTCTTTGTTTCCTCTGAGGCTGAAACAACCATGGTATCCAGGGGCATCCTCTTTCCAAGGTATTATCCCGCCCCTTGTTACATTAAGTTTTGTGCCTGTTTCCCTCTAATTTTGTGTGGATGGGAATAATATAATATGTCAGTGTGGCACACGATAACATCAACTACTTGAGTTGTCAATACTACGTAAACCGTGAGATGAGGATTCTTCAATCTCTAATGGCTAATAAATAGGGGTGAAAATACCAAAAATAAAAGGAACTGCCAAGGCCAGAGACAATATCCTCATCTTTTAATGGGGAGAGGGCTCTTTCCAAGTTACTTAACTTTTTCAGTAATTTTATAGTATTGATTTTCTAAAGTTCTCGAACCTAATATGCTATTTTCTAAAACCTTCATTTGGCTCACTTGTGTTCTGGTGCTTTTATAACAGATGGCAGTAGTGAAGCAATGTACAACATGGCTAGGTTTAGAGGTGAAGCCGGTGTGCATGGACACAGTTCTATGAATTTTCAGTCAGTTGGTACGTTTCCCTGGATGCCACAGAGATTTGATCCACCTATCTTAAGAAATGATCTCAATCAGCAGTACCAGGCTATGCTGGCAGCAGGATTGCAAAATTTTGGAAGTGAGGAGTTACTGAAACACCAATTAGTGCAGTTCCAACAACCTGTTCAATATCTTCAACATTCAGGCAGCCATAATCCCCTGTCCCAGCAGCAGCAAGCAGTCCCGTTATCAATTTCTTCATATATGCTCTCTGCACAAACCCAAATGGTTCCAGATAATCTGCGTAGGCAAACACAACAGCTTGTTAACAACCATTCCAGAGAACATCCGCAGCAGCATACTAATCTGGAAGCATTTCTATTGCAACATGCTCAACTCCAACAGAGGGAGCCAACAGATGTTCCCTCCCCTTCATTTACAAAATCAGATTTGACAAACTCAAACAATAAACTTTCAGCATCTATTTCTCCTTCGAGAATGCAAAACATAATGGGTTCCCTTTGTTCAGAAGGGCAGGGTGATCTTTTGAATTTCTCAAGATCTGGTCAAGCAATGATCAATGAGCAGTCGCTGCAACAATCCTGGGTGGGGAAATTTGCTCAGTTACCAGTCAGTAATAGCTCCAACTCAGCTTCACTTCCAGCGTATCCTGGAGAGGATTTTTCTGTTGAACATGAAACCTGTAGCTTGGATACCCAGAATCACACTTTTTTTGGTCCTAATGTTGAATCTTCAGGACTCCTGCTTCCGACCACCGTGTCCAGTTTAGATACTTCTTCAGTTCGTGCTGACATGTCATTTGAACTATTAGATGCTTCTGGGTTTCAGAGTCCTCTACTCGATTATACAAATGATTTGGAGTTATTGCAAAGCACAGGACAAGTAAAACAGTCAAACCCAACTGGTACTTTTGTTAAGGTACTAGTTAGGGACTGCATTATGCTTCTAAATATTCTGCTTACACTTAAGAGTATTTAGCAAGTTAATGCTATTTTATTTGGTGCAGGTTTACAAATCTGGGTCAGTTGGTAGGTCAGTGGATATCTCCCGGTTCAACAGCTATCAGGAGCTGCTATGGGAACTGGGTCAGATGTTTAGGATAGAAGGGTTGCTTGAAGGCCCTCAAAGATCAGGCTGGCAGCTTGTATTTGTCGACAGGGAGAACGATGTGCTTCTCCTTGGAGATGACCCATGGGAGTAAGTATCTTGATAATACGCCATCTATGCTTTTTTATGTTCCCTATAGGATTTGAAGTTCTTAGGCATTTGTAGCCTTGTGCTCGTAACCTGAAAAATACACAGTATAACTGATCCATATTTACATTATTATTTTTTGGTATGCTGTCCCTTCACTGTGAGAATTGAGCATTCTGGAGTTGGATCCCCTAATTGGAACGTATCTGCCTAGCCCTGTTTCTGTTGTGATTTGTCACATGTCAATCACTGAAACGGTCATTAAAATTTTGTGAAATGTTCTTTTTATTTTATTGACCATAATAAATGGAATTTGCAGGGAGTTTTTGAACAATGTCTGGTATATCAAGATCCTTTCTCCCGAGGACGTCAGAAACTGGAAAGACAAGATTCTGGATCATTAAGTTGAAACAAAACCTTGTTTCTCTAGGATCACAGGGCAATGATGCTTCTGCCAAGGCACTTGGCTCCAACTCGTATTGTACTTAAGGGCGTAGAAGTCACTCAATCGTGAATTTTGTGGCTTGATAGCATTTGACCCTTTTACTATAATGTTGTGCATTTATCCTCTGTAGCATTGTTGTATACAATTACATTTTCAGCAGCTGTTAATGCCATGCTAAGAATCATGAATCTGCTTTGCTATTATATTTTGTATTTTTTCAGTCCTACTACATTTACGTTATGGGTTACACCTTGATTTACATTCTTCCATGTGTCATGATCTACACCATTGATTTCATCTCCCCTCCCCAACCGAATGTAAAGCTAGATGTACACAAAGACAAAGACGTTTGTTGTCCCCTTGATTTAAGAGGCAACCAAAGTTCAAGAAATCGTTGGTAGATTTATAGATGACTATTTCTTGAGTTGACAAGATTTCTAGTTTCAAATTTTAATTAAACTAGTTTGTTGGAAAAAAAATTGACATGCTTTTTGGCATTTTCTCACATGTGGTGAAACCCACATGGGACCCATATGAATTGAAAAGAGATGTACCAGTATGACGATTCTTGTACCCTGACCCGCTGAGCTACATTCCTATATTTAACTCCTCCACAATGCTCTAGGGGAGGGGCGGGGAGGTCCTCAAGGTTGGGGTTCAACCTTTTTTGAAAAAGACAAAAAAAAAAAAAAAAAACCCCTCCCCCGACCCCCCTCGCCTATTGTGAGGGGGTTGCCTGGCACCCTGGCAAGGTTCTTCAAATTTTAAGGTGTGAGACATTTACAAGTGAATCTTACCTTTTTCTCCTGTACATGTATCAGTGATTACTGGATGCACTTCTGGATAAAGATGTGCATTTTTTAAAACTTTTTTTTTTTTGGGGAAAAAAATCTAATTTTTAAAAGTAATTTTTACTTTATGTTAAAATAAGTAAATACTCATTTTTTCTTTTGGCCAATAAAAATAATTACTTATTTTTAAATATAAGTAACTCTTTAAGCTTAGATATCCCAGGAGAGCAGTAGCATCACCCAGAATGATGAGGCAATGATAGTCCTAAATCTGCAGCTTCCTCCGTCATTACCAGCCACTCGTGTAGTTGCCTTCACCACCCCAAAAAACTATGCCGGAAGGCTCTCTCACCTTATCCACAGCAAGGGTTGGGCTCCTCTCTGGTGCCCCACAGTCATCGTTGAATCTACCCCACAAACCATTTCCTCTATCCAACACTGCCTCTCATTGAAGAATGGACAAATATCGCCTCTCGAAGAATTCTCCGCCATAGCATTCACTTCAAGAACTGGAATCACTGCCTTGTCTGAAGCACTGGCCAAAATCAAGACACCCCCATTGCCCCCACATGGAGAATCATTCATATTATCAGCTTTAGGAAAAGACTCCGAGCTCCTCGATGAATCTTTCATTAACGAATTATGTGAAAACCCAGGTAGAATCAGTGTTCTAGTGCCTCCAGTTGCAACCCCAACTGCTATGGTGGAATCAATCGGATTAGGACAAGGGAAAAAGGTATTGTGCCCAGTTCCACTAGTGATAGGCCTGGAAGAGCCACCGGTGGTGCCTAAATTCCTGGCTGATTTAACTCGAAAAGGGTGGATTCCGATCAGATTGAACGCGTACGAGACGCGATGGGCTGGATTGGAGAGTGTTTTACAACTAGTGGGAAAGAGCGAAGAGGAAGGTGGACTGGATGCAATTGTTTTCACGAGTACTGGAGAGGTGGAGGGGTTGTTGAAGAGCTTGGAAGAATTGGGATTGAATTGGGGAATAATTAGACAGAGGTGTCCAAGAATGGTGGTGGCTGCGCATGGTCCGGTTACGGCAGCCGGTGCCGAGGCATTAGGGGTCGGCATTGATGTGGTGAGTTCCAGGTTTGATAGTTTTAATGGCGTTGTCGATGCACTTGCTTATAGACTTGAATCTTTTGATTCTTAGTACTTCAAATTGAAATTTGAGGTCTTTTGCTAAAGATGGAATAAAAATAGATTTTATGGTTTGGAATCAAACATTAATTTTATCACACATTTCGCAGTACTCACGAGTATTATTCACTTATCAATCACTTACCCTTTTAACAAAAATTAAATAAGTAAATAAATAAAAATAATGAAACCCATCACTAAAACATTATCGTTTTTTAGGATTCATTTCACTTTGTAACGTATCCATAGTTTGGGTCGAAGATATTTTTAAAGTCGTGATTCTTTTTCATCACCGGTTGCTTATTAGTTACTAATCAAAGTGAATGTGCGTTGCACGTTATTTTGAAATACTTTATAAGCTTTGTGAAAGTAATATTTGACCATTCATTTACCCTTTTAATCTAAATATAAGATAAATGTAAATCTTTGAAAATAAATATTAATTATTATACACACACGTAAATAGTGAAATGCATACAGATTGTTAGAATTACAACTAAATGTATAAATAAAAATGAATGGGAAATACGATACATGAATTAATGTGAATGTTAATTAATTTAGAATTAATACAATTAGGTTTTTAGTGTTGGCGATTCTATGGACAAANTGTTAATTAATTTAGAATTAATACAATTAGGTTTTTAGTGTTGGCGATTCTATGGACAAAATGACTAATTTGTAATGTGTTGTAAAAGTCAAGGACCTAGGGTGCAATTTGTACAAATTGGGTTATGAGGTCTAGATTTCGAGCATGAAAAGAGGAGAAACATAGCGTCGCATTTTCGCTAACTTCTCAACCAGTTGGCACTCGAGCGGAAAAAGCAGATTGTCTTTCGTCGGCCTATCGCCAAGCTCTCACTCGAGCGACAGGTCGATCCGAAAAATCTTAATTTAATGCTTTCAAGTATTTTTTCGGCTCATTCAACCTAATTACCTTTTCCTATAAATACTCAAGCCTATGTACGAATTGTGGTGGTGGTTATTCATTGTGCTTATTCTCTAAANTGCTTTCAAGTATTTTTTCGGCTCATTCAACCTAATTACCTTTTCCTATAAATACTCAAGCCTATGTACGAATTGTGGTGGTGGTTATTCATTGTGCTTATGCTCTAAACACATTCATATTAGTCTTTGAAAATCTAAGAGCCCATTCATACATTTTTTCCATTTTTTCTTCTTGAGATCACACAACCACATATTTGGGAAAAACAGCAAACCCATTGAATCCGAAACACCACCTATTGCCTATTGGTCATAGGAAGGTACTTTCTTAGTTGAACTTCAAAGACTGTTGGAGGTTGAGAGATGTTGGACTGCAAGCGCAGGAAAAGTACATGAACGTAGCGTTCTTGAAATACCACTTGGAAAAGACAATTGCAGAAGATCGGGAGCTGGTGAGTTCAGCTGATCTTGGAGGTTACATGAATTAAATTGAGAAGTCTAGTGGAGTTAGCTAAACAGCATCTTACTGTAAATCCGTATTATCTATAGTGGAGGTAACTGGCTGAATCCCGGAGTTTTTATCCAGTTGGGGTTTCTCCGTCATCATATTGTTGTTTGTTATTGCTTTCCTTATTATTGCGGTATTCAAACATAGGATAATTGGACTTATATGCTTAATCATGTAGAAACAATTATAAGTGACTTGTTGCTTTTGATTGATTAATTCCGTATGTAGGGTTAAAACTATAAAGGGATAAGTAACAACCATTTGATAACTTAAGAGCCGTTAAATTGGTAATCTGTGAACTGTTAAGTGGTATCCAGTGCGACACCCGATTTTTTAATTGGTATCAAAGCCTAAATTCGTTCCTTGACCCATATTATCTAGATGAGTAATTCTTTATTCGTCCCGCCATATTTTGATGATAGTAATTATGCTTGCTGAAAGGTTAGGGTGAGAACTTTTTTAAAATCTATGGATGAGCTTATCTGGCTTAGTGTTGTGAATGGTTGGGTTGCACCTAATTCTACGGTTAATAATGAAGTAATCTCCACTCCCATTTCTAATGGACAAGAGCGAACTTAGATGAATTTAATTAGAACATTAAAGCCTTACATGCCCTATTTATGGCAGTATCCCATGAAGAGTTTAGGCAAATGTCTATGTGTGAGGTAGCCAAAGAGGTTTGGGATATTCTACGGACCACATATGAGAGAACCCAGGCTGTTAAGAACTCTAAGTTGTAGATGATGACCACTAGGTTTGAAGAAATTCGGATGAAGGAAAATGAAACTTTTGATGATTTTTATGTGAGCTTAGACGACATAGTGAATTCTAGTTTCAACCTAGGTGAGAAAAAACCTGAGTAAAAAATTGTTAGAAAAATCTTTAGATCCTTACCTGAGCAATTTAGGCCTAAAATAACTGCTATTGAGGAGAGTAAGGATATAAACTCTATTAAGGTGGAAGAGGTGGTTGGATCTCTCCAAGCTTATATGCGGACATTAGCTAAACCTACAAACGATAAATCATTGGCCTTAAATACTGTGCAGAATAGTTATAGAGAGTTATCGGATTCAGATTCTCCTAATGAAGAGGAATTAGCTTACTTTGCTAAAAAATTCTGAAAAATGTATAGGAATAAACAAAAACCTCAAGAGAAGCATAGAAGTTGTCCTAGTGGATCTAGGAAGAGTTCTAAAACTGTGAGGTGTCATAATTGTAGAGGTTTTAGCCACGTTAGGAGTGAGTGCCCTAGCAGTAGAAGAAATCCAGATAAGGCTATGACTGTTACTCTCACTGATAATGAGTTTAACTCGGACAATCAGAGTGAGAAATCCACTCATGAGGAAAGTGGAAAATATATTGCCTTTTTTTGTTAGAATTAGGAATGGATCTGATAAAGAGAGTGAGAAAGCTGATAAAATGAGTAGAAGTGAGAATTCAGAAGAAGATTCTGATAGTGAGGGAGATATTCACGAGGCTTATGATAGAATCTATGAGGAGAGAGTTAAGATTCTAACTAAAAATAAAGTCTTAAGTACGAGAGTCACAGAACTTAAGTCGGAGAAAAAAAAATTTGTAGCATACATTCAGGAATTTACTTCAACCCTGAGTGAGTTGAAATCCATGAAATATTTAGATACTCAGGTTAGGAATCTCACTAGTGAGCTTGAGAAGACCTCTAGGTAGCATCTTACTGTAAATCCATATTGTATATAGTGGAGGTAACTGGCTTGGTCCCAGAGTTTTTATCCAGTTGGGGTTTCTCCGTCATCATATCGGTGTTTATTATTGTTTTTCTTATTTCAGTGTTATTCAAACATAGGATAATTGGACTTGTATGCTTAATCATCTAGAAATAATTAAAAGTGACATGTTGCTTTTGATTGATTAATTTCGTACGTAGGATCAAAACTAAAAACAGATAAGTAACAACTATTCAATAACTTAAAAATCATTAAATTGGTAGTCCGTAAACTTTTAAGTGGTATTCAGTGTGACACCCGATTTTTCAAATACCAAGGAATATATACGTGATAATGAATGTTAAATAATTTATATTAAATGAAGATAATTTAATTTCCAATTAAGTGAAACTTGATGCTAATTAGCATATATGGACGTAAATAATGAACTGCATAATTGAAAAATTAAGATATTATTGAAATAATTGAATTGTAGTATGACTATAATCGTCCAAAAAAATGATTCTCAAATATAATTTAATTTTCAAATAAGTGAAACTTGATACTAATTAGCATACATGTACGTAAAAAATAAACTGCATCATTGAATTTGAAATTCTAATTAATATTAATAAAATGAATGTATTCTGTTAATGTTAATTATTGAAAATTAATAATAGGGACATGGACGTGAATGTGAATGTTAATTAATTGAGAATTAATTATAGCATTTATTACATATTGTAAATTAAATATATATTGAAAAACAAAAAATAAGATATTATTGAAATAATTAAATTGCAATAGAGTTATAATCGCTCAAAAAATGATTCTCATTTGATGTGATATTTAATATATTATAAATTGGAAACACAATGTTATTTCGCTACATCTATTCTTTTTTCTTTCACCCTATCACCAAAAGTAAGTAATTGAGACTAATTTTACGACTTGCAACTATTAGTTCACCTTTTGAAACCCTAATTTAACTTGTAAAACATAACTCGTCTTTACACGAGATCCCAACATCACAAACTGAATTTGAATCTAAATAGACTTCGAAATGCATGGCCCTTTCGGAGAATCCAAATCTCAAATTTTACATGTTAAAAAGAGTATTAACATTTTCATAAACCAAATTAAAAAGCTTGCTTGATTCTTAGAGAAATAGTAATATAGAGATGAAAAAATTATTTCAAGTTACATAACCGAAAGGGACCATTCTTTCAAAGACCAAAGCTTTTATTTTACGAATTTTGCTATATGTACAGATAGGTTGATAGATGCATGAAATTCAAATCAAGGGCTCATACATTTGTCAACGTGTTTGTAAAAAATCATCTGTACAAGTAGAATAATTGTTATTTTACATCAATTTTGCTGTTTGTGTAGATGAAATCCCATCAGATCCATTACAAGTTGGTTAATTTTTTATTTGTTTTTGCCTTTGTCCAATTAAAAACTGCCAACTGTACCTGTAAACAATTGAACAATGTTTTAATCTGTACATGTAGCACTGTCCATTTTACATTGAGTGGAGGCGGAGCTAGGGGACCTTGGGATCCCAAGCCCCAAAAACCAACCAAGTTTTCAAAAAAAAAAAATAAAATTATATTTGATGTATATTTTGAAATGAAAATCTAATATAATTTATTCTTCTAGCTTTTAACAAAAATGGGTTGTAGCCTAGTTGTAGAAGTCTCTTGTTTTGGCATTAGAGATTCGGGATATGATAAAATTTTGTTGAAATTTTATCAACTTTTAACTGATCAAATTTCAATTTTAATCACATATTTCAAGAGATCCACAATTTTTATTCACTTTTCAACCACATAATTTACCAACTTTTATCAAAATTACTAAGGGCCCGTTTGATAAGACTTCTATTTTTGCTTTTACTTCTTCTAAAAAAAGGTTTCGAGAAGTTACCTTAAGCCAAAACCTCGTTTATCCAAATAAAGAAATTTCAAAACATTATGCAAATATGTTAAAAAATAATTTCTTAGTTTTTGAAACAATTTTTGACTTTTCAAAAGTCCTGCGACACGGCCCTAGAACTTTTATCAAAAGCTTGTTATTTTCTTGGTAAATTTGGCATAGTTAGTGTCCGTTTGATTGCAAATGTGAAAAATGGGTGGAAAGAAAATGAATTCCAGGGAATTGAATTGCCTAGAAATTGTTTTATTGGGAATTGTAATTAATTGTATTTGATTGGTATAATTTTTCACCTGGAAAATGTTGAAAGTTTGGTGTCCGTTTGAGTTTTTTTCATGAAAATTGTCCATTAAAATGATAATTTTTTTTACCATTAGGTCTTGAATTTGTTTCAATTGCCAAAAAATTAAAAAAAATTACAAAACATTAAATTTTTTTTTTACTATACCGAATATCATTCGTTTAGCTTTGTTTTGCATGAAAATTGTCAATAAAAGTGATAAAATTTTTTACCATTGTATCTCTAATTTTTTCCAATTGCAACAAAAAA
>CAIGRT010052047.1:0-16140 GCA_903798405.1 Fraxinus platypoda | reverse complement strand
GAGTTAGGCCCATGAATTTCTACATCCAGGAGATCTAGAAAGAGACTCACATGATAGAGAAATCAGGTTGAGAGTCTTGTATGATCTAGATTTGCATAACATACTTGTAATTGATTATAGTGAATTCCCCGCATTTACCTGTGGTTTTCTTGGATTTGACGAGTTTGTCACGCGACAATGTATTTGTTCACAAGTTAGATCCAAGGTTGTACATCCTTGAGAGACTCCACGTATTTCTTTGAGTAATAATATTTATCATCATGACGATGAAACATAGACAATATGACAACAAATTATCCCTCACATTTCTCTCTGTCTCCACTCCCTTTACTCTCATCAAAATTGAATTGTCTAATCTCAATATTCCACATAAATTGTCACATCACCGATATTCTATCGTCATAATGATAAATATCATTATTCTATTTCTCCTTTCATTCCCAATTAAGCCAATTAATAATCGGTAGTGCGGATTTTCACACCAATTAAGTTCATTTAAAATGCTAGATATCAAGTACAGTCACCCAAAAGTGCATGAAAAATCAAGAGGTCTCCAAAATCATAAATTAAAAAGAAAAGAAAAAATTTAGTTATCAATCTTGTATTATTTTTTTTTTAACTTAGGGTTATTATAAACAATTAATTTTTACGTTTTACAACTTATAAGTAGTATTTAATTTCCTTCTCTAATATCCAGAATATTTGAGTCTAATGACTTGGTACAAGAAACCTCGGAAGTCCTACTTTGTACCCAAAACTTTTGACATCTTCTTGAACTTGTTTTCTATATTCTCCAAAGCTAAATCTTCTATAGACAGAAGGCTGAATGCAACTTTGTATAACCGTGTCATAGGCCGGACACAGAAAATAAGCAGTGGAGAATCTTTCTTTTAACTCGTTAGCAATGACTCGATGTTCGACACTTTTATAAATGTTATTGCTCCAAGCCTGCACCATAAGAAAGAAAATAGTTCGTCAGAGAGCGAAAATAAGAGAATGTGTAACTTTTCTGCATATGAATAGAGAAAATTGCTCCATGGTCCTCAATATATTGTTGCAGTAGCAATTTTTCGTTATAATTTCACGATCAGTTCTGAAGTGGTCTTAGTACGTCCAACTTAATGGGGGTGGAGAAATTTGAAGTTCGACAATTTTAGAAAGATCTAGACTATTATTACCGAATTGTTGTGCAACTATAACAAAGGTAGGGATGATCAACCTACTATTTTGTAAAGTTTGATCACGAATTACTACTCGAGAGAGGACCAATAGGGCAATAATCCACATGAATTACAAAGAGAATGACCTGCAACAAATCCCCGATGTTGATAACTAGGGCTTCGGGGTTCGGTTTAACAGCAATCCATTTCCCATCTTTCACCAATTGCAAACCTCCAATATGATCCTGGTGCAGTACTGTGAGGAAGTCACTGTCAGTGTGTGGCATTATTCCAAACATTTGGGGAGACATTGGGCATGGCGGATATCGATTCATTCGAAGGTAACAAGTGCCAGGCACGCATGTTTCCTTGAAGAAAATAGACTTCTGACCTATTTTTTCAGCTAATATGTCTGCCAGTTTTTGTGCTAGTTCAGACACTGTTGTTGCATAATGTTCCATTGTTGAGCTGAATTCACAAAGAAATAAGGAAACATAATAATAAATATCAGAGTTATATAAAGATGAAATAAATAAGAGTTGGGTTTTCAATCTTTATTCTGGACACTGCACTGAGAGTTTATGGCATGTTTAACAGTAGACACGACTAAACATGATTAACGAAAATATACAAGTACGTACAACTCTGATAGTACAACGTAGCAAATGCGTGTTTATTCCATCTTGATTGATATTCTAAATGGCTATATGGGTTTTTAGGGCGTGTTTGAAATCCAGGGCTAGACGATAAAACGTGATTAATAAAAAGAGAGATTGTACAAAATTTGTGTCACCTCATATCCAATGCAACGTAAGAAACATGTTTTTAATCCATCTTGATGGATGTTCTCAATGGTTTAAGTGTTTTCTAGTCCATAAATGAATACCCTTTCAGTACAATTCCAAGGGAACGTGGTTGTAAATGCTGTCTGAGAATTAGCCACGAGGAAAAAAATGTCCCTTCGGCAATGTCACAACCAATTAGACAATTGGAAGTGTAGATAAACAAGTGTCAATGGATCCAAGTACCATGTCTAAAGATTCTCATCCCTTCGTAAAATATGTGGAGCAAAATTGCCTAGTACGAACTGCCTTCTTTAGAGAGTACTACCTCTCAAGACTGTTATTTCTGATTTTAAATGGCTAGAGAAATTTCATTGTAATTAAACATCTCAATAGCTAGCTAGCTAGCTAGTTCTTTAATTAAGAGCATGTGTGGCTCTGCCGAGATTATACTTTCGTTTTAATGTTGACTAACTAGTTTAAAATACAAATCGAGGGATATTCTTATAGCCTATTTGGAGTCGATTTCTTTAAAGAAACTCGGTAATTTCACTATACAAATCTACCTACCCCTATGAGAGTGAACAACAAAAAAATAGGTGTTTGGTTTGCTTGTTTTCGATATTCATTCGGTTTGCTCCTGTAAGAGCGATTAAGGCTTAATCCCTAACAGATTCTTTCAACTTATATCACATTTTAAGTTAGGCATGTGACTAGATTTCTCTGTCCGAATTAAAAACTTGCAATATGCTAGGTAAGACATACCCAGAAATTAGCTTTTACTAACGAGATAATCATGTTCAATCCTACATAATCATTGTAGTAAGATATTTCAATACACGGAGACAAAAAGCAAGGGGGAAAGGCTACCGAAATCAAAAAACCGTGCTAGCAGAAAGTTTTTCTTTTTGCCGCTGAAAGTAATAGCTTTTGAATAGAATGATCCTTATAATAAGAAAAACTTTTCTTCGAAAAAAAAAAAAAAAAAGTAACATTAAACAAGTTAAGGTTAGTAAATTACCTGAGATTATTGAGGCCTCCTGAACCCAAAATGTCACTTAAAGAAACATGAAAAGCCTCAGACCAAGATAATTGACTAAGGCAAGTAGCTGTTGGTGCTCCCCATCGATAACTCCCAGCAGAAAAGTTCAAATCTTTGCCATTTTTCTTGTCTTGAAATGGTTTCTTGAATAACTGCACTTGTTCTCTTCTCATTTTCTCCAATATTTCTCGGGAAATCCCATGGTTTATAACTTGAAAGAAACCCCATTCTTGAGATGCTCTAGCTATTTGTTTCTTGCATGATTCTCTCTCGGAATCTCCAAGGTTTAACTGGTTCAGATCGACTAATGGTAGCTCGACTTCTTCCATTACAGAGAGCTGGGGGAAATTCTTTTGTGCTGTATCAGTCAAGTTGTTGAAGAGAGTCTTGTATGTTTCTTGAAATGGTGGATCGGGTGATGATTCGTCCATTCTTACAGGCTGATGAGACAAGAAATTAAAATTATCAGTCTTTAGACGTGATTCTTCGATATGGTATCAGAGCCAGCAAAGATACATGGCTCGATATGAATTCATTCACTCTCTAAAATCTTAAACTTATAGAATAACTAGTTGAAGAAATATGTCTTCCTTATCGCTCTCTGCGAACATACATAACCCTAGGTATAAACTCTGGCCCAAATCACTATGAATCGGAAACAAGGAAAAGGGAAGGATTGGCCCTCCATTGGACCATGTATAAATAGCAGCCAGGAAAAAGCACAAAAACATTATCCATGGACAGCTGGTCGTATGACTTAGGCCTAGAACAAAATGTATGGTTATTAGATTAAACTTGATTTGAATAGTGTTTGGATATTTAAATGACAAGAAGAAGAGTATAAAAAATATACTTTGCCCTCCTATGTTTCTTGTTTGTTCGGTCGATGAAAACGTTGTACTTTCTCTCTCATTTATACACTCCCCGGATGAATTAGAAGGACAAAGTGATGTCTGTCCTTTGTGCTTGTGTTTGTGTTTCTTTTTCCTTTGTTCTTTGGTTTGTGTGGTGGGTGTCATATAAATTAGTTGGGGTTATTTGGGATAAATACAAAGTTTAGCACTCCTCTCTCTTTAAATAACAAAGAAATATTTTTTTTTCTTTTAAAATATAGAATCTATTTAAATTCCTTTGGAATGATATCATGGGAACTTGTATAAGCTATCCAATTTCTTTAACCCAGGAAAAAATAAATAAAATAATAATAGGTATCTTCAATGGAAGATGTTAGGGTTGTACCACTTTTTTATTTTCTTATGTGGGAAGAATTCATTTAAAAGAAGTAAATTGCCAACTTGTCATCTCAAAGTCTCTTGGACTGAAGTAGGGTTATTTACATTTTCAAGAAGTCATTAGAACGTATTAAAACTATTATATGCATACATATTTGAAATTAATTAACACAAGTACAGGAGACAGGTCATTGAGTAATACACACCCAACTAAAAATTGTGAGACAATGTTCAATCATCTTAAATATTTGTCTCCCACAATAGAAAGGTACGAATAAACATGTCTGCAGAAGATTTCAAATGCTTTAAATTTTTTAATTTGGAGATATATCATAAATTAATAAATAAATTCTGCACCGTCTGGAGTACTCTATGGTGTAGCACATCATCAAAATAACGTCACATCACACTTCTAATAAAAAAATGAATATACCATGCATGTTAAATAAACTGTTTCCTTTTAAGTTTTTAGATGATATAATAAAATTTTGCTTACTTTGTCACTGTGATCTGGAACTTTCGCCGAGTTCACCATTAATATCATCTGATGACCATGCATTGAGCTCTAACGGTGCGTTTTGGCCTGCATTTTTCGGTTAATATTAGTGCAATGATCTGCTGGAAATTTTTTATGAGAAAACTTCAGTTTGTAATTGCATGGCATTTTTATCGTCAACTTGCCGATTTTCTCTCGAACAAAAGCTCGAGGAGTGTATGCATGTACCTGTTATGCACCTTTAACCGGAGAACAGGCGGAGTCCCCTTCTAAGCCTTGTTTCATGCAAGTTATTACTATAACATGTCACCCATATTTAAAAAAATGTATGAATAACTATTTCAGTACAAATACTTACTTGAAGAGTACTTGTAAGAGAAGAAAATAGTGGTCTTTTTTGACTTCGAATAGTTATATAACTCTCCGTGCCAAATGACACACCAGTGTAGAGTTTCTTATCGGAACTTGCATGAAAAAAATGTTGTTTGTTGGTTGAAATTCTACCTAAACAAAGATGAAACAGTAGAAGAGAGAAAATACGAACTATTCGAATACGAATACTTACTTGAAGAGGAGAAAAGAATGGGAGATAGATATATCAGGCGTGTAAGTCGGATGTCCAGGAAGATTGGAGGATAGATATTTATAGTGAAGATATGATTCATATTCAGTACTGAAATTGCGAGAATGATAGCGAAGATTTAGAATCTATGTTAAAGAAAAGAACACGCGGTTCATAAAGCAATCAGAGAACCAGTTTTACCTTTTTTGAGGATTTGAAAATGAAGGTATCTTTTTCTCCATTTTATGCAATGTTCTGTATGCAACACGGGATTAATTGATTGATTTAACACGAGGCAAAGATTTAATTCGATCTAAACTTAGCAATACCGATCATTTGAAAATTTGAAGTTATGATAAACTAATTATAATACTTTTAACTTTTCAAAAGAATCCCATTAGATTGTCTTAATTATATAGTGAAAACTGATGTTTATTGGAAAAACATAAAATTATTGTCAGAATTTATACTAAACATATATCATTAATCTCAACTACCTTGAAGACTCAAGCTATCAGTCAATTGGTGTACATTCATCCAAGTCTACCGCACTATCCCAACACACCAACTGAATATTCTTACACAACATTTCATTTGGCTCTCATTCTTCCAAGTCTCTCTCTCTCTCTCTCTCTCAGCTAAGAAAACAATGCACATGAACAATACTGGACCCAACTGTAATAACCACATTAGCCATCCAAGTACATGTCGGCACTGAATCAATATATTATTACAAATTAAAGTCTATAAATATATATATGTTACGCCTCATCACCGAGGCTCAAGCCAAAACGTCACGTAGCAATCCATGTGGAAAGAAAGGTCAACAAAAAGTCAACTGGTCAAAAGTAAAGAGATCAAATGAATGAATGAAGCTATTGTGTCGAAGCACTACCTAAATGGCCGAAACGCATAAATCCGAAACGTTTCNGTCAACAAAAAGTCAACTGGTCAAAAGTAAAGAGATCAAATGAATGAATGAAGCTATTGTGTCGAAGCACTACCTAAATGGCCGAAACGCATAAATCCGAAACGTTTCCTATTAAGCCGAAGTGCTACCCAAAAAAAGTCAGAGAAAGAAGACGAAGATCTTCACACAAAAGACCGATACAAAGCTTCCTCAAACCGATGCCTTAGTTTTCAAACAGTAGCATCATTTTCAATCTCTATCACGTGGCTACCCTCTACTCGAGTTTGAGGCTCTTGTTCTCCCTCTTCCAAAATATATGACCTCAACTCAGAAGTGTTGAAGGTTTTGGGAGTTGACTTCAATCCACTCCACCATCTCGATATACAGCATCTTCACCGATCAATTGAGCCCCCTCCCTCACCGTCTCAACTTCCTCTATCAAGCCAGAGATCTTATTTTTCAATCCCCCCACCTACTACTTCAAAGCAACATTCTCCTTATTGGTCTTTCTCAACACCTTAGCTTCGGCCTTTGCTTTGCTGGCAGCCTCCTAGACCTGAGAGCCTTTATTCACGAATTCTCTATTTTTACATTGAAGGTTTTTAAAGAGGGTTTCAGCCTCTATGGCCATGCCGAAGGCCCTTTCGCCTGGCTCACCATGGTAGAAAACATGTCCACCGCGTCACTGGTCTCAACAAAAGTCTACCACCTCTCCGTCCGTACTTTTGAAATGTGGTAGTTGCAGTTTGAACTTCGAGATGAAGTAAGGCAAGAGCTTCCAGAGCCAATTCGTTGCTCCTCTTCCTCAGGGCGAATTTGGTGCATGAAAAAGTATCGAAAGCGGTGGAGTCGCATGGTCCTCGCCCTTTTAGAAGGATCCCGCCGTAGGGGCTCCACGATAGTTGGCCTCTTCTGCCCCCTGTGGCTGCAGTGATGGAGCCCACCATCAATTTCTCTCCGGAGAGACTTCAGATCATGGTGGTGGTATGTCCGTTAACCAACCCTCTCCAGTGGTGAAGAAGCGGTGTTTTCTTTTAGGGACCTCCTCAACTATTTTCTTCCCTTTATCATTGGGGGACTATTGTTATGCTTCGCCACCAGAGCTCAAGTCAAAACGTCACGTAGCAATCCACGTGAAAAGAAAAGTCAACAAAGAGTCAATTGGTCAAAAGTAAAGAGATCAATTGAATGGTTGAAGCTATTGTGCCGAAACACTGCCTAAATGGCTGAAGCACGTAAACTCGAAGAGTTTCCTATTAAGCCAAAGTGCTACCTAAAGAAAGTCAGACAAAGAAGACAAAGTTCTTCACATAGAAGACTGATATAAAGCTTCATCAAACCGATGTCTTAATTCATCCAAAGCTGTCTCTTACAAGATTTGTAGACAATCTTTAGGAATGATTGATGTAACATTTGTAATAAAGAATGTCAGATGTGTCAGCTTAATGTATAGGGTGGTTGACTCGTTGTCAATGTATTTATTGTATGACAGACAGTGATGTGAAGCATTAGTCAAGGAGATGAGACCATATCTGACCCAACGGACACTACATCGGCCAAAACACTACAAATAAGAAATTTTTGTAAAGAAAAAGAGGACTTTTGGGATATTGGAAAATCTAAAAAAGAAATACAAAATGACCTTGTGAGCAGTTTTTCTAACACACACATTTAAGAGGAAAAATTCTCCATATATCATCTTGCTTGTTCCGTATTCATTAACTTGATCTTTAGTTGAGAATTATAGGCATTTGATTGGTGATTGTTGTTAGTGCAATCATTTCCGTTACCCGCCGATGCTCGAACACTTGTGTCTCACGTCGTGAAGCATCTGCCACGTCGTGGTTTCCTTACTTTCTTCCGGTACTCCGATCAAAATGCGCCGGAATTTGCTCGAGTTGGCGTAAGTGAGCCAGATATTTGTTGTCCACGTCAGCGTCACGTTTCTCGAGATCAACAATATACATATAAGAGTCCGACCACAATGATTAAATTGCCTGATAAAAAAAGACTGAAAACATGATCACATATAGTTGGATCCAAGCAATGACTTGGTAACAGTCGTATAAGAATTGTTATAAACCCTATAAAACATTCCTATGGGAGTTGCTTCACTTTTAGAAGTTCACAACTCGTGGACTTTTTACCTCCAAATAGCATTGTTCCATCAGAGTTTCATCTAATGAGAAAAATTCCCAATCTTTGTCTCAGTAAGTAAAGTCTAGGCTGCAACTCAAATTCACAAAATTAATTTGAAAAATCAGAAGGGATATGCAGGAATCCACCTCACCTCACCCACCCCACCACACAAACACAATAACAAAATCTAGGTCACATACATGCTTAGCCCCTATTTGACAGAGAAATCGAGAAAAAAATGATATTTTGAATAATGATTTTTTGGAAAATGTGTGATTAAAAAGAAGAGAAAAGTTTTCCGTTTTTGTGCAAAATATTTTATTGTGTAAATGTGTGATTAAAAATAAGGAGGAAATTAAAATAAAGAGTCTTTATTTTAACGGGGAGTCAAACAGGGGTTTTAATTTGAATGCCAGTCGACAAAGTAGAAAAGACCAAAGAACGCAGAATGAGAATTTAAGTGCAAGGATATGATTTGCTCACAGAGGAAATGACATGGAGTAATGTACCCTCTAGGCCTCACTACAACAGAAAATGTTCGCAACTTGTACGCAAATTGACTATACATACTTGAATAATTGATTTTCTTTATGGAATATCTCTTACGTGTATTGAAAAACTACCAAGTGTTTTTTAAAGTACTTTAGCAGAAACACCTAACATGGGTTGAATTCAACTACATATTTTCTTGTCGAGATTAAACTTTTGAATTCCTAAGAAAAAAGATTTAGAGAGAGAAGTGTATTAGGTTATTTATATTTACACCTATAACTATAAGGCTTTTTGTTCCATAAAAAATAGTTTACCACATCCACATGCCAATATTTAGATTGGTTATGTAAGAGATCCTACCATAACTGAGTTTCGTAATTACTTCCTTTACAATTAAAAGATACCTATTATTAATCGCCGTATTTAGAATTGTGCAAGTGAGTCACTTTAAGAGTGCATTATACTGAGTCACTTTAAGAGCGCATTATATTGATTGTCATCTACATGGCATATCAGTCGACAAACTTGTTGTCTATTGACATTGATGTTTAATGAATTGACATTCAATCTCCAAATTTATTTACAATATATTGTATATATAACCTAATATTGATGTCTATGAATCTTTTATATTCGTAAAATAAAAATAAAATCATATATAAAATAATATTCATGTCTAATGATGCATAGAAAATATAAATAATGTTGAAAACATCACCCTCCCAGTGGTTTGAATAAACCAATAATAAAATAAATAGTTAGACAAATCAAACATTTATGGTGCCCAATCTTTTTTGATAAATTGGTGGAGGAAGTAAATTTTTATACAGATATTTTAAAAGACAAAATTATATTGAGGGTGTCCAAAGGGACCTACCTGCATCTCCACTTGTCTGGTTGTGGCCTGTCTGCAGCTGAGTGTGCGGTGTGCCCCCCCTGAGAAAGCTCAACCAATTTTATATTGAATGGTTAATATTCTTAATATTAGTTCAAATTATATGTTGATTCATGTTATTATCTTTAATCGATGTGTAATTTATCTGCACACAGATTTTAGAATTCAAATGCTCGTTTAAGCTAGAATATATCAAATAACTAGTTTAAACTTAAGTACGATATTGAATCTTGAAATTTCTTCTGAAAATAAAATATCGATCTTTTCAAAAGAAATAGCACAAATCTTTATAATATATGGTTATAAAGTCTATATATTGGTAGGTAAATATTCTATCTTTAATGGAAGTGGAATTTTACCAAAAATTTAGCTACTCTAAAAATTATATGAAGTGGGGTATGAAGATGTGATCCTTGTAGCCAATTTTGTTCTCTCCCTCATCTTTGCATCTAAAAGGCTTGTTTTTGAACATATTTTCTTCAAAACTCTGATTATACTTAGAGAGACGGGGTATAGACATTCGCGCATACACAATGTAGACAACATTTAAAGTATTTCATTTTATTTTGAAAACACATTTGCATATCCAAATGCATCATGGTATTGGCGAGGACAAATAACGTCTTAAGTTTCATAACTCATGTTTGGTAAAGATTAAAATTCAGATTCTAATCTAAATCAAAGTCAAAAATGAATTTTAACCATATATTTTATGGGTCCCACAACTTTTCAACCACACATTTCATCAACTTTTATCAAAATCTATTAAAAATCTGATTTTAATCCGTACCAAGTAAGGGCACATTTGAAGCCGACTTTGGTTATTTTTGTGTTATTAAACTATATATAAGTTTATCCAATTTTCATATATATTATTCTTCTACTTAGCTTCACAAAGTTGCGAAAACATTCCACATCAACATACTCTCATGTGGAGTTATATTTTCGAGATTTGCAACTTAACTATGAAGAGTGAAATAAGAATAGTAAAAATCCAAAGTAATAATGGGCTGTGGGGGCAATTCAATGATTGAAAAATGTGTGAATTAAAATTGATTCAACCAGCCAAAACTATTTTTTATTACGCTATCATGTCACATTTGAAAATCAATCATGTTGTATGGTCTGGGAGTCTAATGCTATCTCAAATATGGGTCCAATTTTAAATAATTAAGTAATAGAACTTTTTGTTTTAATTAATGGGCCAGAAATATAGGTAGACGACCAAGTGAGAAAACATAATAGAACTTATTTTCACGACATTTTATTCTTTTTAAATGGATTTTCTTAAGTTTATTTAGTGCTTGTTTGAGAAAGTTTAAAAAATTGATAAAAAAATAATATTAAACCGAACCCTTAATCCATTAAGAAATAATCCATTAAATGTATGAAAATAAATTTGTAATGAATGAAGCACAAATTATTGATGAATTTAATGAAGCTATTAAAAATTATTCGTAATACAATTTCATATTCATTAAAAAATAAAGTTATTATTATTATTATTGTTGTCAAGAATAAACCACGCAGGCTTGAAAATGAATGCCAAAAATACCATTGATTGATTGACGCGACAGGTGCAAATCATGAAAATTGTCCACGAAATGATTAAATTGGTATCTAGCCATGAGTTTGACAGATGAAGGGGGACATATTAAAGAAAAATAGAGCAACGCCACGTGTACAAAATTCGGTTACAAATTGTTTGACAAAATTTAGGTCATTGATTGTTTTTGAAATCATTAGTCTAGATTTTACAAATTGTTCGACAAAATGAGTGTGACAAGATTTAGGTCATTGATTTCAAAAATTATTTTTGAAATCATTGACCAGATCTTACCACACTCATTTTGTAACCTAATTTTGTACGAATATCATTGCTCAAATAATAATTGAATTGGCTTCTCATCATGATTAAGTGCTTAGTGTTCAACAAGTTTGACACTCAATTATCTATCAAAATTTGAACCATTAATTGTTTAAAGTATTGTTAAAATCAATGTATAAAAAACTATCACTTCATAGCAGTGTCAAACTTGATGTATATATAACAAGATTGTCTCATCATTGCATAGAGCTGCTCCATGGTAAATGTCACTTGTTGAACTTTCAAAGAAACTCCAACGACATATTCACGCACTGAGACGTGTATCTAAGGTAAGAAGATTAAACCATTTTTCTCAAAGACTATAACTGATAAAAAATTTACAATCAAACTCTTATTACGTAGGATAAGGATAAATATTTATCAAAGACTATAACTGATAGAAAATTTACAATCAAACTATTATTACGTAGGATAGGGATAAATATTTCATTCTAAACACTATTTTACTAGAGGCAAACAATATCGCAAATTTGTCTGGGCAACCTCTCTACAACACGAGCGAGCAAGCATAAAAGATAAATAAATGCACAGGATACTCTGAGTAGTAGATTTGAAATTATACATGCATATGATGATATCGTTAGTACATTTTTCGGTACTTCAGTCATAAACCAATTATTAACAAGCTTATGGCGACGCATGAATAGAGAAATTTGCTATGTCACTCACGAAATATGCTAACATAGCGTTAAATTCTCTAGCGACGATTCAAGCAAACCATGACCAGAGTATTTTAACTTAATTTTTTACATTTTTCGAACCAACATCACAATCGATCTTTAAACCATGGGTCCAAACTCAATGCCTCGTACATGCATCTAGGTAGAAGATATCGAAGTCGGGTTGTTGAGAGGGTGGAGGTGGGCCATCATTTTGATTGGGCGGTCAATCATTAGGAGACCGGAGGTTCGACCTTGCACAAATTTTTTTAAAAAAAATTTGTGGACATTGCATGATGCCACGTGGCAGTGAAGTATCCGGAAGATACTTCCATTCCCACCTGCCTGCCTTAATATTTTGATAATTTCATGTCATGTGGACTGTTGGGAGAGAAGAAATAATTATGGGAAGTCCTCTAACTTACACATTTATATCATGTTGGTATTTTATATTTTAATTTGATCAATCAACTTAGATTTTTATTTCAGTTTAACTATTTTGCATGTAACCTTTACCAAAATTGACATAATGCGTGACCTGGCCAACATAATTCGTAATCTAACTCGTGAAATTTGTAACCAAAGATACTCAAACTTTTGAAGAAAGTATCTTCAATCGACAATTTTCTCCCTCTACCATAGTTTCAATTCCATTTTTCTCTAGGAGAAAAACAATAACGATGCTAAAAATGTACCAACCTAGTTAGAATGTCCTAGTGCACCTCTGATCCCGACCTTAGAACTCGTCAGTTCTAATCAATTCCATAAAGATAATAAGTTCTGGAAAGCTCTTTTTAATTAAATTTAGAGCTCCTTTCTATTATTTTAAATGAGAACTCTTCCATTTTGATATTTCTATAGAAAATTATATTTTATAAGAAAATATCAAATATAGTACAAAGGAATGACAATTGACAGACTCATAAATTGATTGGGTTAGAACATGTTAATCATTACCGGTAAATGCTAAAAGTTATGCCAAAGTTTGAAAATCAGCCTATGATTGAGACATTGGTCTTTAACGACATCAAATGCATCACAAAAAATCTAAAATGATAATGATGCAAGCATAGAAATATTAAAAACCGACAAACTTAATTGCTTTCTTACACCCTTAGGTTAGAGGGATCCCGTGGCAATTTAAGCATCGTCAAATATTGACACATCGTGAAAGAAACACAATAAAAGTCGTTGAAAAGAATGTGTATTTCCTTTCAAGATATAGATAAGTTTCCATAATTCAAGATTCTTGAGTACATTACAAAAATAATTAGGTGCGCGTTGTCAATTGATTACGAACTAGCTAATGAAGACATTATACACGTCATATCATTTTGTGAAGAATTAGCTAGTGAAGAAATTACACTTGTCACATCATTTTTTTCAACAATCAAGTGGATGCTTTCGGGGAAAGGTACCCAACTTTTGGGTTCATTTGCACTTTCATCGCAACCTTTTCTTGAACAGCTAAATCCTCAACATTTAAAAAATAGGGACTATTCATCTAAATGGATGTGTTCTATCCATTTTTTCGTTAGTCAAGCCAATTCACCTGCAATTCAAAAATTAAAAGGACAATTTTTTTTATTTTAACATTCTTAATTAAAATATTAGAGAGAGAGAGAGACCAACAATTTTTGTCTATGGTTGGCGATGGCATGCAGTGAGGATAGTGATGGGTTGGGTGGAAGAAGATGACTATATATATTTCTATTTTTTAATTCTTTTCTTTTTTTTCTTTTTCATTTTTTCTATATTTTAATTATAATTTTATCCTTTTAATTTTTGAATGTACAGGTCAATTGGGTTCATGAACAGAAAATGGATTGAATTGGTATTGCATATTTCTCAAAAGTTGAAGACTCAGTAGTCCAGAAAAAGGTTGAAAATAAAAATGTACATTAACCAAAGGTCAGGTATATCACAATCCTAAAAGGCAATAAAAATCAAGTCCTAGGGGTGGGCTGGTGTGGGCGCTCGTAATGGTGCGTAACCAAAAAAAAAAAAAAATCAACATAAACAATAACTATAACGACGCGTCACATCAATCGGAAATGAAGCGTGTACAAAAATTTGGTGCTGAGTTCCACTATGAAGCTGCTCAACTCGAGACTGCATCTGCGGAGCCAAATTTCGTGCCATCCTTTTTCCACCAAGTAACGGATCAAAGAAGTATTTCTGCCTCGAATGCCCAACTTATGACTGCTAAACAGCCCTTACCAAAGTACTGAGATTATCCTCGCAGTTCCTGATATACGAAGCTTAAATAACACCGCAAACTCCCGTCATGGTATTATACATTACATCCTTTCAAAGGAATCCGGCATCTTTCGCAGCCCAGAAAATAAATGCTAAAGATTTCTTAATAGAAATGACTCTGTCCGCGAAGATGAACTTGTTTCTTGGTGTCCGAATTGCCCAACAGGACGATATTATCACTGCATTCCATAGGGGCCGAAAGGGTTGAACCTATTTTCATTGTCGTGGTTCGGCATGTTCCCAGACCAGTCAAATAAGTGGTTGTAATGTAATTGTTAAGAATTACTAATCCTAATTATATACCAACGACAGCAATAAAATTGCAGGAGAAAAAAAAAAGAATACCTTAAGATTTATTTAAGTTTGTCTCAATGTGAGACTATGTTCTCTTCCGTTATTGCAGTAATTCACCATGATAAAAGAAGTTTATAAGAAAAAATGCGCATCTTATTTTCTCTAATCTCTTTTTTTGGTGATAATATAAAATCATAATAACATCTCCCTATTTATAATAAAAAAGGAAAAATCGAAATTACAAATGACAAATTCCTAAAAGATTCTTAAGAAATTCATAAATGATCCGCATATTTGCTCCACACAGCGGCAACAATTAGACTTCACAGCTTAACAGAAATATCATACTGCATAAGCATGGTGACATTGGATGAATAAATGATCAATGCTTTCGGCTTGAGCTCCAAACAAACAGCAATGAAAAGCCAAGTGAAATTCCCGATAGAACAGCTGATCATCTGTAAGTAGCTTACAATGTAAGTGAAATTCCCGATAGAACAGCTAGCTGATCATTCCCCAGGCAGCGATGATAATTCTTTTGAGTGGTCGATTATATTGCTGAATCTGTTATAGTTTGAGCTGATATGGATACACAAGAACAACAATATAACGAAGAACTTCAATTGTTTATAAAGTCTGGCCTAATAGACTTGTTCTGTTACATAGACTATATCCTTTGTATGCTGTTCTAAGAATTATATGGATGTCTATCATGTTTCAAGGCTGTAACAGCTGGACGTCAATTTGCAACGAGTTTGGAGTTACAATCATTTTATATCGTATAATTACGACCAGTTTATATGACACGAGTTCATGTGAAATTTGATAAATAGTTGTGACTCTAACTACTGCTATTTTGTAGAATTGTGAGAACTTCACGTAGATGTAAATGGTTACCAAATGTGACCGTTGTAATATTTGGTGTGGTGTTTAGCAACATATAATTAGGTTCGCATAAGTTGTATATTGAGGAGTTGTGACCACAAATTTATGGCCCTCTGATCGTGTAAATGAAAAGATAATCGTTGTTTTTTCCTAGTACAAATTAATTGAATAGTCCACTTACTCTCTGTATCGTGATAAAAAAATAAAAAAAAAGTTCATATCATTTAAATTACCATAATTTTGGAAACAATATCATAAATATAAAAAACATTATAAATGAAATTCTGAAATATTTGAATTAATAAAGTCCCAAAATGTCTGATTTCAGAATTATTTATTAATCACTTAATTTTAGGGGTGTAAGCAGTCCGATTTTACCGATTTTTGACAGATTTTCGAACCAAACCGTTTAAACCGGTTTGAGATTTTCTCAAATCTAAACCAG
>CAIGRT010052013.1:0-10303 GCA_903798405.1 Fraxinus platypoda | reverse complement strand
CAATGTGATTATTGAATCCAGCGATATAGAGTTCTTTGAGAATTCACTATCTTCGAATAATGAATTAAGAGAAATTAATAAGAAAATCCCAAACTCTAGTGGAACACAGGATGAAACATCTTCTAAAGATGTTAATGAATCTAGTGAAACTCGAAAGAGTAAAAGAACTCGAATTGAAAAGTCTTTAGGATCAGATAAAATTGACTCTCAATTTATTTCGTTTTACTTAATAGAAGGAAATGAGAAGAATGTTGTAAGAACAATTCCTTTTGTTCTACAAGGGGAAACCGATCCTAAAACTTATGGAAAAGCAACGAATTCTCGAGATAACATTTTTTGGAAAGATGCAGTTAATGATGAAATTGATTCAAAAATGTCTAACAATACTTGAGAACTTGTCGATTTATCACCCAAATCCAAACCTATTGGATGTAAATGGGTGTTTAGGAGAAAGTATAATGTTGATGGTTCTCTCAATACCTTTAAGGCTAGGCTAGTAGCTAAAGGTTATCGACAAAAGGAAGGAATATACTATTTTGATACTTATGCACCGGTAGTTAGAATAACATTAATTTGGATATTATTCGCATTAGTTTCGATGTATGACTTGCATGTTCATCAAATGGATGTTAAAACGACATTCTTGAACGGGAATCTCGATGAGGAGGTTTATATGGAATAGCTTGAAGGGTTTGTTCTACCCAGAAATGAACGTAAGGTGTACAAATTAGTTAAGTCATTATACAGATTGAAGCAAACACCTAAGAAATGGGATGAAAAATTTGACTTAGCTATTATATCATTTGGTTTTAAATATAATAATGTTGATAAATGTTTATATTCTAAAGTATGTGTTGATTATGTGATATTTATTTGTTTATATGTTAATGACATGTTGATTATGAGTAATCACATGGATGGAAATAAAGAAATGAAGAGGTTTCTATCTTCCACATTCAAGATGAAAGATCTTGGAAAAGTGGATACCATTTTGGGTATCAAAGTTACTAAAACTAGTGGGTGTTATCATTGAAGTCAATCACACTATATTGAGAGTGTGATAGATAAATTCAAACATTTAAACATAAAAGAATGTAGTACCCCTCTTGATCCAAGTTCAAAACTAATAAAGAATGATGGAAGAGAAATTTCTCAACTAGAGTATGCAAGTGCTATTGGGAGTCTTATGTATGATGTTCAATGCACAAGACCGGATATAACATTTGCAATTAGTAAACTTAGTAGGTTTACTAGTAATCCGAGCAATGATCATTGGAAACCCATTGGAAGGGTTCTTGGATATTTAAAGAAAACCAAGAACTTAGGTCTGCAATACACTAAATTTTCGATTGTATTGGAAGAATTTACATATGTTAGTAGGATATCTAGCACGGGTGAAAGTAAATCTACTTCTGGTTGGGTGTTTACTCTTGGAAGTGGAGCTGTTTCTCGAAAATTTAAGAAGCAAACATGCATAACACACTCGACTATAGAATCTAAATTTGTAGCACTATCAGAAATCGGGAAAGAAGTTGAGTGGCTTAAGGATCTACTCTATGAGATACCTTTGAGACCAAAGATTACATCATCAATATCTATCTTATGCGATAGTCAAGCTACATTAGCAAAATTATACAATGAGGTATATAATAGAAAGTCTAGACATATGAATCTTAGACATGACTACATAAGGAAATTAATCAAAGATGGAATAATTTCCCTAAATTATGTTAAGTCAATTGAAAATTTAGCGGATCCTTTAACTAAACCTCTAAATAGAGATTTAGTGACGTCTACTTCGAATAGAATGTGGTTGAAACTCTTGAACTAGAAGTCCAACAATTATAGCAACCCTACCTGTTATTACTCAAAAAGTAATCAACGGGTTCAAAGGGTAACAACAAGTCATTCGATATATGGATAGTTTCAGCATTATGTAATCCGCAATAACCCTATTCTAGTTAAAATAATGTTGGTTGTTACTGAAGTGAGGGTTGAGCTTTAAGCTCTTAATGAAGTTTAGTACTAAGTATAAGTATCTCTAAAAAGTAACAAAGATACTGAAAGAACTTCACCTAGATAAACTTCGAGGTGGTGCCGCCTCAATAGAGAGTTAGAGTTTTCCTCTTTAAAGTTTATTGAAAAGGAAGAGTGAGAGGCCATAATAGCGCTAAGAGAGATTGAGGAACTTGAGGACATGTGATATTTGTGTGTGTGTTCTTACCGGTATTGTCATAAGAAATCATTGGTTCAAAGGTTTCATGCTACCTTTAATTTCGACTTTGCCTTGTTTGAATTACACTATGGTTATAAAACTTTTTTTGCTACCTTTAATTTCGACTTTACTTTGTTTGAATTACACTATGACTAGATTCAAATCAAAAGATATCTAATCCTTACATATGAGTATTGTATAATTTTGAATATGAGGTTTTATTCAATTTTGAACAAGTGAGGGATTGTTGAAAATATTATTCAAAATTGATAAAAAAAAAACGGTTGTGGAATAATGTGAAATGAAAATCAAAATTGGATGCTAAATTTTGGCCTATGCGACTGCATAGGCCAAACTTGGCTGTGATCGCATAGGCCAAGAATCCATGCCGTGAAGAGAACTATGCAACACTATGTGACCGCATAGAGGGCCAAAATAGCCGGTTATGGCCGTTGCTATTTAAGTTTTGGTAGCTTTTCAATTGATTTTGGCATCATTTTGTGGAATACTATTGGTGCCTATATATAGGTGATCAATGTTCAAAGGCTTGATGATGATTATCAATCTTAGAAACATATTTTATTCCACACATCATTGAAATCAAAATCCCTTCTTACATATTTAAAATTTCCATTTTTGTGTTCTTCAAGTTCTGGAAGATTTTCACTAGTGCTTAAGTGTTAAATCCTTTACAAGGCCCGATTAATCCTACAAACCATTTGCCATAATCCCTTTAAACATCATTTTCAATCCGAAAGGCGGCAAATATAGTTTGAGGACAACGTTTTCGTGTTCGGGCCTTATTTTCATCTCTTTTTTGATCTTCCTTTTGTTATCTCTATTGTTTCTGGTTTTTTGTTTTTTGCTTTCATCTCCAATCCCTCCTTGTGGAAGAAATTATAGACAACACTTCTTGTAGTGTGCGTAAGTCATTGTCCTAAGGCTTGGAATGAAATGAGCATGAATTTGATGGAATTATAGGGTGGGAATAGAGCTAAGGGAGAGCATAGAGAAAAGGCTCTTACCTGACGAGATAAGGAATTAGGCAGCTTGGGAATAGGGATAAGGACATAGCACATAAAAAAGATAATTTTAGGGATCAATCAAAATTTCTAGGAACGTACACTACGATATAATAAGTCCAAGCATCCGAACTTGTCGAAATAGGAAGCGTCATACTAAGTTCCTGTTTGGTATCGATTAAAATCTAGATTTTAATTTAAGTTAAAGTCAACAATTCAATTCAACCACATATTTAATGGGTTTCACAACTTTTCAACCACACTTTTCATCTACTTCTATCAAAATCTACTAAAAATCTAATTTTAATCATTACCAAACATGGGCTAAATGGAGCTCACGTTATATATATATACGTCTTTTTTTCTTTTTCAAACTCGAAAGTCCACGCATTATATGAATAATCATACTTGGACTTCAGGGACTGTTTTTATGCCTCTCTACGCGAGGACTCCCACGTGGTCTCAACCATCCTACGTGGCAAATGGTTTGATGGTCCCACACCTTGTACACTAACATGAGGCAAAGTTAGACCGACTCTCAAGCGGGGACGACCCACTTTCCCCATGAAGCGAAGCTAGACCGACCCCATTATATGCGGACCCCATGGGAAGAGCCGGTACATGACGAGGCAGTGAAGAGATCTTAAATAGATCTTGTATTATGTGATTGACAAGATAACTTACAGCCACCGTCGTCGCCGCCCACCTATTTGGTCAAGTTCAAGGCCGCAAGCTAGGCCTTGTGGATACGAAAATGGTATTAGCATTTAAGGCTGTAATTGATTGAGATTCTGACAAGAAATGTTAGTCATTTGGATGAGGTCACATGCATTATCATCCAACGGCCTTCATTCGTCTTGACCAAGTATAAAAGCTCACACTTAGCGCCATTCAAAAGTAATTTAAGTTTAGACTTCCAAAACTATAATCTTGCTACCATACCTTCTACTTGTTTCTCCCCAAAGCCGACCCCCTTTTTTATATTGGAGGCTCACGTTTAAATCTCTTCCACACTCATATAACTATTTCTCCAACTGACTTGACCGTTGAATTTTGCTACTTATACATACAAAAAGCACATAAACGATTACCGAAAATGATGTGAAGAAAAAAGATTAGGCACTTTTTTGATCTCATTATGTTCAAAATATATTTTTCTCTCTTCGTTTCAACCATACATTCTATATTAATCTACTATTCCAAAATGCATTCTTTAATAAAAATGGGGCTCAAATAATTGTATTCTAAACCAACAAATAGTAGATTGTCATGTAACATTATGTAATCTATTATATAAATTTTAATGTATATGTAGCAAAATCCATAGAAAAAATGAGGAAATGCTAGAGAGAGAGAGAGAGAGAGAGCTTGGTCGAAGTAAATAAGTTGCTTAAATTACTATAAAACTTAAATAAACACTATCTAACCTTGTGAAAAAAAAAAGAACAATATTAACTTGTGAGAGACTATTATTTAGGGACGTTTGGTTTATATTTCAGTTTTCAATTTGAATTTATTTTTAGTTTTATGTTTTGAGAGTCTATTTTAAAATTGTTAAAAACACGTTTGATTTGTTATTTTAAAAAAATATTTCTCAAAATTGAAAACTAGAACATATGTTTGGTTTGAAAAATTGCAAAATTGCTTTATGACAAAAATTCATGAAATTTGATTATTCAATAAAAACAGAACTATTTTATATTAATATTTTATCAAATAATATATACATTTTAAAATTAGTGAATTTTACAATATTTTTTCTAGCTACAAAAGAAAAAGAAAAAGAAAAAATAAATTAAGTTTAAGATATAGGAAATAAAAATAAAAAACTAATGATGTGGATTAAGAATATTTTAGAGGGTGTTTGGTAGGGATTAAAATTAGATTTTTAATGGATTGTGATAATGTTCATTCAAATATATATTTTTTAGAATTTTTATGTAAATAACAATCAAGAGTGTGAACTATTTTTATTTTTTATTGTTTACATTTTTAGTTTTTTATAATTTTTCTTTTTCTTTTTTATTTTTAGAATTTTGGATTTTATTTTTTCAAAATTTGTATTTTTATTTGTATTTTTAAGAATTTTACTTTTAAATTTTTTTAAAAGGTTTAAAATTTTATTTTCTAGAATTTTTCTTTAAATTTTTAATTTTTAAAATTTTATTTAAACACTTGTTTTTTATGTTTTGAGTATTTTTAGAATTCTTATTGAAAACATTCAAAACGTCAAAATGCATTTTGAGTTTTATATTATAATTTTAACCTTATTTTCGAAAAAGTATTTTCAGTAATACTAAAATAAACACGTTTTCAGTATTTCGTAAAATTGAAAACAGCAAACCAAATACGTACCCTTATATTTTGTACTTTTATTGCACGAAGTGCATCAGTATGTGTGTCATACAAATAACATAGAGTTCTGCTTGCATTACAGGGGTCTGCCTGCCAGGTTACACACGGGGGGAGGGGGGCACATTTTTTTTTTTTAATACATTTGGGTGGGGGCCCGCGCTACAGTGAGGGGCCTATAATGCCCCTGTGATATAGGTCCCTGTGAAAATAATTCATGTACGTCAGGAATTATTCAAAAACGTATCATTGAAACCTTTTAGTCTTTGAAATTAATTAAATAAGAGCATCTACAATATATTATTTACTAATTTCATTCTCTTTACTATAAAGAGTTCGTCTTCATTTTAAAAAATCTATTTTAAAGTTCACTTTTTATTATTAAAAAATCACCGAAATGCGCTTTATATAGAGAAATATGCTCTTTAAAATAATTAACATGGTTGGAAATGATCTAAAGCGAGTACAGTTCTACTTCTAAGCCTTTTTTTTTTTAACTATTGTTTCTGTTTTGGGTGATTCATTTTTTCCGTAAAATAAACATTATTCGTTCAATTTCAAGTTCTAGAGTGAAATCGTGAATTTATTTTCTAATTTTCTTTACACTTTTTTTATTTACTAAAATTTAATTGCGTGTTTAGACCCTCAACAATCGTGGATGTCAATAAATCGTCGTTGAAGTTTCCTTTTTCTTTTCTTTTTTCTATTATTGTTAGAATTTGGGTGACACGAATTTCTTGTTGAAGTAATTGAAGAATTCTAATTGAAATGCACGTCAAGAAGAATTCCGTTTGGAATGTTATTGAAGTTTTATTCAAGTTGAAATTCTATTTGAAGGCCTTATTGGGAGTTAGAATTTTTATTGGACTTGAAGAGGTTGAAATTATGGACCGGAAGAAAAGTCGTCGCACTTTCGCTAACCTACCGCTCGAGCAACACCTGCAAGTTTTCTCCCAAGACTTGGTCCCTCGCCTGTCGCTCCGCCGCCTCTCGAGCGGCTTATCGCTCGAGCAATAGAGTTATCCTTTCCAGACCCTTTTCGCGTTTTAATACATTTTTGACATTCTACTTCAACTATAACTCATCTATTTGAATTTGGAAGTCGCCATACATAGTTGTCTATATATACTTGACTTTTCTCTACAATTTAGTGTGGGAATAGTGATTACTAGATTTTAGGATCATTGTAATATTTCTCTTGTCTTCATTATTTGTGGTGCAATAAAATCTTTTAATTCATCTGTCATATTTTCTTGTCTTCTTTTATTCTTTTGTTTGTGATTAAATACTTCATTATTGTGACATATAACTTCAACATCTCAATTCGGTGGTTGGTTTCATATCCAGTGGTATCGAGTAATACGTGATCCTCGAATTCCCAACAATTGGTATCATATATTTTAAGTATAATTAACACAACAATTATTGGACACTTAACTTTATAAATTCATCACGTTAGGCACTATACAAATCTCCACTGCATAAAGCTAATGAATCAAGATACATGTACAATGAAAATATGAAAACATTCCAATGTTGAATCCATGGTTGATACTCGATAGGGCCCGTGTGTCGAGAAATGTGTTCGTGCGAAGTAACAAAACAACATTTTGACCATAATATGATCCGACAATAAGATTAAACTTTAACCCAGATTGAACCGACCAAGGGTTTTATGCATGCTATGTCTGCTTAATGTGGAGAATAGTTGGTCAATGCTGAACACATGAATTGCAAGACAATGGCCTGTAACCTTTTCTTCATACATTTCTTGACATTGTATGGTGGATGTGAACATCTTGTCACCATTTCTTGATTTAAAATGTCTAATCAGTCTAATTAATCCAACTACAACATTTATTCTAAAGCAATATTCTTTATTTCTTTGTCTACATAATAATATACAAGAATAATGAGAAAATTAGGGTTAAATTCTTCAACTTTAATCGTGATGTGATGTCTTTACTCTATTTAAATATGTGAATTTGAATTCTACGTGATCGAAACAGTCGACGTGAAAGATAAAATTACACGCGACTTTCAGTTGAATTACATAAAAATGTTAAGTGGTTTAAGAGTTTTACCTTCCAATTTCAAATAACGCGAAGTAGCGTGTGATTTTAACATCTATATTAATGGTTTTAGTTACATGAAGATCCACATTTATAGATTTAAGATGAAAATTGGACACTACGTAGTAATTAGGTTTTTTCTTTCATTTATTTCTCTATTATTCTTCATTAATATTTAACCTGTATTACGACAATTTTAACCTGTAAAAAATATGACAAATTTAACGTGAGAATGGACGGTTTTCGTTCATGGGAGCTGCCTGGCCACTTATTTTAAAAGGTTCATGACAAACTTATTCGTTTTCATGGATTAGGACCTAACTTGCAAGTCAATTACAAAATTAAGTACCAATTATTATTATTATTTATTTATTTGGGGGGGGGGGNGCACTAGAAATAGGTCTAGATTTAGCTTGGAAATTGGGTCTTGGAAGGGTCTAGATTTAGCTTAAGGCCTGTTTGATTGCAACGAATTCCATGGAAAATGTCACATTCGAGGAAAACGAATTTCACTTTGGCCGTTTGATTGTAACGTGGAAAGAGAAACCGAATTTCAAGGTACAACCACTTTAAGTTGTATTTTCTTTGTTTTCATGGAAAACGAATTCTTATGGGTTTGGTATATTTTTATTTTCCAGCTAACATGAAATTGAAATTTCTTTCATTTCTTACGGGTTTGCCTATCACACGGATTCTTATTATTTATTTATTTATTTTTCTTATAATGATTCTTCCTTTTAATGATCGGGATATCTACGATTATTTTCTCCCCCAAAAAATGAAAGAAACATGACTGCAGAACATGTGGGGCCCCTCATATATTTTCAAGTAATCGCTCAATTATAAGATGCCCATCTACGATTTACCAATTTTTCATACAAGAGCAACTAAAGTCTCCCTTTCCCACCGTGATCGTATGGGTGCACTTTTTCTTTGTACTTTATTATAATTTAGAAAAGTAGATATCTTTTAGAATCTCAATCCAACCAATTTGGAAGATTGGTTAATCGTACAATAATTGTCAAACACTAATCAAATTAATTGTGTGAAAATTAATATACTTGTTTCACTATATTCAAACATTTTATTTCACACTATTGATGAAAAAATTATATCCCACATGAAAATTTAAGAATATATATGTTGACCATTTGTTTCACACCATCATGAAAAACGTATTTGACCAGTAAAGCATTGAATAAATGGCGGCACAAATACATGGAGCCACGTGAAATGTAATTGATGTGGTGATTGTTGAGTGCAAAATTTTTTTATGCACCTTAGATATTGTGTAGGGTCGTCGAGGGAGCTTTACTATCTAGGTGTTGAAATGACTGACTTGAGCGTCTGAGCGCGTGTGATCGCGACCTTCCCCATTTCTTTGTGTTTCGAGAGATTCCAATCTTGCACATCTAAAATGCATCGCCCATAGGTTCCTTTATCGTTTGGGGCTTACATGTATGTTCAAAGTGCGCTGATAACATACACTTGGAGAGAAGCCGTGAAGGAATCTATTGATGCATTGAGTCCCAACCAAATTCGAAGGTCAAAAAAAATACTATACATCCTCAATTAAGAGAGTTTAATCATGAAACTTGAGTACAAGTTGTTGAAGCCTATTATTAGGGGGGCAAACTTGGTGAGCATTTTTTAATTTCCTACATAAATTCCATATGTGATAAGTAAATGTGGCTCGAATTGATACGGCAATCCAACCCAAGCCCAAATCAAGTCATGTCGCGCCTAAGCTCGTGACCGTGTGCATCTTTTTTAGTTTTCTAGGTTCGATGGGCAATCAATAGAGTAATGCTATTTATGATCACTTGGTATTTAATATCAATTTAGGTGGTAGCTAGCACTTGACATATTAATTTACACGTTCAATTAAATACAAGAATTTATGGCCGATTTAAAAGAACCTATAATAAACTAACACCTAAATTGATGTTCAACAATATCACTAATATTAGATAGCGTCATTTCAATCAATATAACGTGGTCAAGATCAAGACGGGCCATGTCAGGACTATGTGCCCAGTCTCGTGACCTTGCATGAATTTTTTATTTGTCCCTACTCTAATCGAACGATCAAAATTATTGACACCGAAACTAGTACTCTCTCAAAAGCTGTTCACACCCCCTACTCTCGAATCTTTGAAAATCTTAATGTATTTTTGTTTACTGCTTTATTCAATTTATGAAGTTGACAAAAGTTATTTCTCGAAAATCATGCCACAGTCTTCTGTTGATAAACGTTGACATTATTTTGAATTTTGGAACAACTTTATTAACATGTAATTTGTGCTCGAGTTGACACTTGGAGAATATCTTATTTATTTAACTTAGTGTGGGGACTAAAGTTAAAGCTCGTCAAGAAACGAGGAGAGCCCAAAATTATTAAATATAATAATATATATTGAGCTGAATTAACATTGTGAATTCTTTTGACTTAGTTAGGATTAAACAATTTTTTAAAATTATTTTGAGCGTCGTCAAGGTGATGTTTACGTACTATGTTTACATATTATGTTTTAATTGCGGGAAGTTGGATCATACGTACCTAGAGGTGTCAATCCGGGTGTCCGGGCCGGGTCGGCCCACCAACATGTGAGCCCGTTAACGGTCCGCGTGAAAAAAAGTCC
>CAIGRT010052011.1:0-11837 GCA_903798405.1 Fraxinus platypoda | reverse complement strand
AACTCATTTTTTACTCGCCTTGTGATTGGTGAATTGTTCAAAGTGGCTAATTGCACTTTAGATGGAATGTATAGTTAAATTTATATTTAATTTACATAAGAAGCAATGATCATTTTTCGCAAGTCCAAATCATTGGGAAACAGAGTCGCGAAAAAGGATTTATGTAGTCAACCCTATATTTATTGAGACAAAGACTTTTGATACAGCATCATATCCAAACACTAAGTCCAAATCATTTATGTGACAACTCGTTTTTCACTTTCCTTGTGGTTGGTTTGTAGTTTATGTATAGTTTTAATCCATCTTTAATATATATAAGAGGCATATGATTATTTGCTCTGTTTTTATGCAGGGGATTTCCCGTTTGGCTAAAATATGTACCAGGTATAGAATTTAGAACAGACAATAAGCCCTTCGAGGTGCGTAAATCTTTGTGGCGTACTATGAGAAGAATAGTTTTTCGTTACTTCATAGTTAATTCTTCTGTTTTCTTGTTGACTATGTTTAAGGTGGCTATGCAAGGATTTGTTCAAAAAATTGTGAATATTATGAAGTCAGAAAAATTGTTTGAGCCTCAGGGAGGTCCAATAATTATGTCACAGGTTGGAAAATATTATGATCTCTTTTTAATTTGTCATTATCCTTCATTTATGCATTGAAAATTGTTGTTTTAATCGATATTGTAATCTAATAATGCCAGATAGAAAATGAATATGGACCTGTTGAATGGGAAATTGGTGCTCCTGGTAAGGCTTATACAGCATGGGCAGCAAATATGGCCGAGGGACTGAACACTGGTGTCCCATGGATCATGTGCAAACAAGAAGACGTCCCGGCTAATATTGTAAGCAATTCCTAGTTTTCCAGTCGTTACTTATTTTTGATGTCTTCACCAAGAACATGTTTGGTATGTAGTGAACAAAAATCGACTAATGTGTATAAAATCTATATTGTTTCATCATGTTGCAGATAGATAGTTGCAATGGTTTTTACTGCGAAGGCTTTCGTCCTAAAAATCCCAATAAACCCAAAATGTGGACTGAAATCTGGACCGGCTGGTTAGTTACTGATATCACAATCCCTTTTTTCGACTTAATGTATTGATCAGGTTTTAGACAGTTGATATCCCCTGTTTAATGTATTGATCAGGTTTTAGACAGTTGATATCCCCTGTTTATCTCCTCTATTTCCCTTAGGTATACACATTATGGCGGTCCAGTTCCTCACAGACCTGTAGAAGACTTGGCTTTTTCAGTGGCTCGGTTTGTCCAGAATAATGGTTCATTCTTCAATTATTATATGGTTAGTCGATATTCATTCTTTGTAAAGAATAATCATGTTCATGATTTTGTAAGATAAGGTGATGTATTTGTTTAGTTAAGATATCTAATATGTTTTATTGAAATATTTGGCGGCCCCAGTACCATGGAGGAACCAATTTTGGCCGAACAGCTGCAGGTCTTTTCGTTGCCACAAGCTACGATTACGACGCTCCATTAGACGAATATGGTATGCTCCAAAACCCACATAATGGATTATCAATGGTCATGTTTTTAGTCGAAGCTTATGGATCCTCATCACGATGAATTGGTTTACCGTGCAACAGGACTGCCGTCTGAGCCAAAATGGGGGCACTTAAGAAATTTGCATAAAGCAATTAAGCAATGTGAACCGGCTTTAGTTTCATCATATCCAACCGTAACCTGGCCAGGGAAGAATCAAGAGGTAACCACGATATGGCTTTCTCAAATCTATGTATACATGTAACTTGTGTACTTACAACTGCACTGCAATCCTAATCTGCCTTGTCACATCCATCTAGGTTCACGTATTCAGATCAAGATCCGGGGCTTGTGCTGCTTTCCTTTCGAACTATGACCCTACATATTCTACAAAACTGATGTTCCAAAATCATCCATATGATCTGCCTGCTTGGTCCATCAGCATTCTGCCTGACTGCAAGACTGAAGTATACAACACTGCAAAAGTAAGCAAAAAGGTTCCTTAACGATCGTAAACAAAATAACTTTCTTTATTGGTCAAGAATAATATAATATTTTTACGGTTGACGATGTCTTGATTATTCACAAAGCAAAGTTATGTCAATTCTTTCAAAACAACTTTATTTCTTTCCTAGAAAATTAGCATATTGAAGCAAATGATTTTCAAGAATGTGATTGTAATTTTCAATGTCTTCGGCTGCAGGTTAACGTACCAAGCTCAAAGGCAAAGATGACACCTATAAGTAATGGGTTATCATGGCAGTCGTACAATGAAGAAACTCCTTCAGCTGATAACAGTGATGCACTTGTAAGGGATGGTTTACTAGAGCAAATATATGTTACCAGAGACTCCTCGGATTATTTATGGTACATGACAGAGTAAGTGTGTAAACAATAATCCCCCAGTGTTCCTTGATGCAAGTTTGAAACTCATATTTCTCTTTTTTAACGTCTTCGTTTACTGCATTTCTTGTTGCGGAATACAGCATCAATATAGCATCTAATGAAGGATTTCTAAAGAGTGGACAGTGGCCTCTTCTCTCTATCATGTCTGCTGGTCATGCCTTGCATGTTTTTATCAACGGCAAGTTATCAGGTAACTGAACCTTCCTCCTATTGCTTAAAGCTATCAAATCCAATTGAGCATAATGTTCTGTATTCCTGATTCTATGATAGGAACCACGTATGGGAGCTTGGATAATCCAAAACTGACATTTAGCGATTACGTGAATTTAAGAGCTGGTGTTAACAAAATCTCTTTACTCAGTGTTGCTGTGGGTCTTGCGGTTAGTTTGTGATCTGTACTCTTGCTTTAATGTTACAAGAAGTTTCAATCAAGCTCTTACTCTTTAAGTTCTATTTTATTTACCACAGAATGTTGGTGTGCATTACGATAAATGGAATACTGGAGTGCTGGGTCCTGTCAGCTTGAAGGGACTCAACGAGGGCACAAGAGACTTGACGAAGCAGAAATGGTCTTATAAGGTTCGTGCTTCGCTTGCTTCGAGTTTTAACTTTCATATGAAATGAACATGAGATGGAAAGCTTTTGGATTGATATTTGAGAAACTATAACGTGGATAGGTCGGTTTGAAAGGTGAATCATTAAGCCTTCATACTGTCACCGGAAGTTCCTCGGTTGAATGGATACAGGGATCACAATTGGCTCAAAAGCAGCCTCTTACATGGTACAAGGTAAACATGCCTATATCGTCAATTCTTTTTTGAGTCTTATAGGCGATTAATTTAATTACCTTAATTCCAATCTGTTGTGGTCATTACAGGCTACCTTTAATGCACCAGAAGGAAATGATCCATTAGCCTTAGATATGATAAGCATGGGAAAAGGTGAAATATGGATAAACGGCGAAGGCATAGCAGCTGTGACCGGACCAATATATCGGAAAGGGAACTGCGGGGCCTGTAATTACGCCGGTATATTCAAAGAGACGAAATGCCAAAGTGATTGTGGACAGCCTTCTCAGAGATGGTAAGACATATTTTTCACACTTGCTTAACAGTAATATTATGTTTTTGATCTTTAACTGAAACTGTAAATGTCAGGTATCATGTTCCACGTTCGTGGTTGAAACAAACGGGGAATCTGTTAGTGGTGTTCGAAGAATGGGGCGGTGATCCGACTAAAATTTCATTGGTTAAGAGAACTGCATAACGAGTATGAAGAAGTAATCAGTATATAAATTCCAGTAGCCATCAAATAACGAAGGCTGAGATACCTCATCTTTGGCACATAAATACTCGAATACAGGATCGAGAATTCAAAAGGCCTGGCCTGGATTGGACTTGGTTTGAGGGGAATGAAAAGTTGTACATTTATAACATTCTCCATTATAGGACATTATACAGATATGTTTAGGATTGAGTTGAATGTAATAAAACTGCTTATAGAAATGTATGTTAGTTTTGTTATTACAGATGTAATAAAACAATTATGAAATCCGGCCAAGAAAATCTGGATTATGATATTTTATTACTTTATTTGATGAATTCAGATGAACTTGTGCTTTTAGGTTTCACCAAGTTTGATGCAAAATCTTTGTATTTAGCCATGTGTGAGTGTAAGAGATTTAACTCACTTATCCCTTAAGTCGAAGAAGTTTACTTGTTATTCCCAGAAATAATCACTGATAAAATAATCTGGTTGTGGGGGGGGGGGGGGGGGGGGGGGTCACATCTTATTTGTATTCGACATATATGTNTATTATTTTTAGGATTTAGGTTGAGAATCTGATTTGGGTGGCAGTGTTTTCAAGGGTTTTGAAAATAAGTAATTCAAAATTAAAGAAAATCAGCTCTGCTACCGGAACAGACTCAAATGACAATTTTTTATATATAATACACTTGACAAATTTTCATTGGCAGTTAAATAAAAACTGTCAATCAAAAACTACGAAACCAACATGTCAAAAAGTGGTCTATCATTGAACTTGTTCAAGCAGCATTATTCAAAGACAATAATTTGAGAACAATGTGAAAAAGGAAATTGCAATCAGCAAGCAGAATTATCTCCATCCTCTTAGACAGAATAATTTTGCTTATCAAACTGAAGATAAAATTTAGAGACATTTGTCTAATTGATGTAAATATGCAGTTACAAAGCATGAGAGGCTTTGTATGTCATTATTGGGCTCAATGGATAGCTGATGGAGATGGAATTAAAAATTAATTAGAATTGAGAAAATTATTCTAAACACTACATTTAAATTTCAACTTAAAAAAAATCATGTGTTTTACATTCAAAAATCAGATTCAATTATTTTTTTCCCAATTATCAAGAGATAATTATTATGTAAAAAAATTATGATCACTCTACCATCACCCGAAAAAATGCAAGTTTCCATTTAGATCTGAATCGGAGGTTGAGGTTGGGTGAGATGAAGAGAGCATATCTATTTCACTCAAATCTGAATTAGAGTTGGAGCTGGTGGTGGAGGATTGTGGATTTGAAGTGGTACCGACAATTTAGGTGATGTCGACGGTGGTAGAGGGGGTAGGGCAAGATCAAGAGTGATTGCGACCCTTTAATTGTACTTTGCGACTAATAAATAACTTCAATTGTGTGATTTGTGCCGTTGACTCTGTATTTTGCGATTTAATGATAGATTTGTGATCCATAATATTTTATCACAGATCATAAAATATGAACATCTGAATTCAAACTAACGAGGTCGATTCAATATGCGATTTCTTGATTTTTTTTGTACAGCCCTACCATCATCTTCATCATTGTGCCATCTAATCCTAGTAAACTGTGTCCCAAACATGTCCTAACTTTCAAAAAATGTACACCAGTGAGATTTGATTGCTTTTACATGGACGCATTGGTCTGAAAAGATGAGCAAAAAGTCTTCAAACTGACAGTGGAAGTTCTTCACTTAAGTGGGTTAAAAAAGGACATTCGTGCCACATGTACATCATTTTTACATCGTACTTTACATTTTGTTACTTGACAACATACCATTAGTCAGTTTAAAAAATTAAACAATTTTCCCTCCAATTCTTTTTTAGCAACACATCAAATGTCATGCTTGATGCACTCTTGGCTCAAAAGCAGCCTATGATATGGTACAAGGTGTATTCTACCTCTATAATCTTTACTACTTCGAATATGACATTTCACCTTAATTTGAATATTTCAGTAACACCATTCTTTCACGTCTTTCCCATAGGATGTTCATGTGCCGCTGGGAAATGATCCAGTAGCCATAAAAATGAGTAGCATTGGAAAAGGTGAAATATGGGTAAATGGACAAAGAATAGGTCGACATGGTTCGGTTATGCAGCAAAAGTTGTAGTTCCTGCAATTATGCCCGTACCTACAATGAGAATGTGCCAAACTGATTATAAGCAGCCCCCTCACAAATAGATTGAGATTACACTTCTTAAGCCTTGTTTGATAGTGACAGAACCAACATTTCTTTGGTTACAAGAACTGCATAAACAGTATGAGATGATGATTGCAGAAAAGAAAACCCATTTTTTTGATGATATAATAACATACAAGTGTTCAATTGAGTATTAAGAATGCAAATGTTTTGTTTTACTTCATAACATGAACAAACTCTTGATTAGGCAATCTTGCCTCTTTTACCGAAAGAGTTTCATAATACTTCTGGTCTTGGTTTCATGAAAACATAAACGCAGCATGACACGAAACATTAAAATCCTATTTTTCAAAAATAAACACAAAATCAATGCGCCATCACCATGGATAGGAAAATAGGACAAGGTTTGTCAATCTTTAAATATGAATTAAAATGCATTTACAAATTACTACAATCATAACAGCATTAAAATAACAATAATTTACGTTTGTAAATGAGGACTAACCTTATGTCAGCTGGATATGCGGGGATTTTTAGACCTTGTATGGGAGAGATTAAAATCAGATTAAAATTGAAAATATAGCTGTTATTGTTGACTTTTATTAGACGAGTGGGACCCAATAACGGCCATATTTTCAATTTTAATTGGCTTTTAATCCCTCCCGAACGGGGCCTTAATAGTATTTATAAGCTAATATAATGATTGTGCCGAACTCATCTTTAGTATCTTTTGCATATTTGTATTGTATTAGTCTTCACTTTAGCTGCACTTTCCGTAACTGTGAAGTTTTGTCCAGCCAGCAGAATTCTTTGCTCTCTTTGTTCTTCCAAATAATCATAGTAAATCAGCATGTTTAGCTCTGCATTCACAAAAGTTGCTCACAGGTAAGGTGGTGTACAACTCAAAGCATCGACTAAGTCGTTGAGATCCTTATTTTTCAGAAATACATCTTTCCCTTGACATCTCCATCTGATCAGTCTAGCGAGAAGATCGCTTCTCATTTGAAGATCATCATCTTCATCGATTTTCAGTTGAAGTAGCCTCTTGATACACTTGACCAGATAATTCCCAGTCTTTGATTTCATTTGGCAGATTAAATTCAATCCATTCTCTTCAGTCTCAATAGAATGTGACAAACTCTCAGTAACATCTATTATTTCAAAGGCAACTCGGGTTCCTGCAATAGCCTCTGTTGTAGTATAATTTTCAGTCCATGTAACCGGACCCTCTTGCCAATCGCATTTCTGTCTTCTTAGCTTCAATCCAGAATTTTGTGTTTCTGCAAATTGAGAGCCATTTCCAGTAGCAGCATAATGCAAAAACAGTTCACATCCTGCCGGAGTTAAATGATTAGAGTAACCAATCAAGATGCCTAACAGAATCCTCCCAAATAACAGATTTTGTAGAATGCATAACTCTTCACATGTTTGCACTTTACTAGAAGCTGAGAAGCCAAGAACTGCTTTACAGTACCTAAAGTACGTGTCTTGAAATTCCTGGATCCATAGCCAAGCCTTACCAATATCCAGCTCGGCGGATGTTTTATTGTGTAAATCAGATCTCCCATTTTCTTTCCTGTCGGTTGTCTCCTTGCATATACTGGGGCTGAACCAATTGCGAGTCCATGATCCTGATACTCTAGTCAAATAGTTAACTAAGAGATCCTGATGAGATTCACTGGTAGGGTTCAAAATCCAAGCAATATACCTTGCAGCTTCTGCAGAACAAGGCATTTCTGCATTCTGCCATGAATAAGTTGATGCAAATATAAGTTCTGAATGGGAATTACTGACAGAATTCTTGTCGGAAAAGAGCAAGACAGATGCAAAAAAGAACCAATCCGGAAAGTTCAATGTCAAGCCCCTGTTTTGAAACCGTAAAAGTAAATAAATCATTTGAAACAAACTGTGGACAGCTCAAATTTTATGCTTGTTATGTCACAATAAGAATATACCATATGGATTTTAAGTCCACCATTTTGATCTTTGTTGCAGCCTTCTTTGAAGTCGCATCCCGATGACCTCTAGAATGAGAAAGAGATCCATTAATTTCATAAACTAAATGCTGAAAATTTTCCAGTGACTTGGGTCCAGCTAAAATCCGCAACAACCGATGCTCATAGGGAAAATAAGCATGGGAAAAGGGGAGTTTTGATCCAACTTCCATGGATATGCCCCACCACATTGGTCTGGAAATTATATCTAGCACTTGTGCAACAAGCTGGGTCAGAAGCTCTAGCACAGAAGCCATACCCCTGTTATGTCAAGCCAACCCTATCAATTAAGTGAAACATGGTCACTAAACAGAAAAGTTTCACTTAATAGACCTCTATAAAGTGAACAGCACACTTTCAGATTCTGACTTCCTTAGTAAATATCTGATGCATTTAATAAAACCTATATCTTCTACTTGGAACCCATCCAAATTAAAGTGAAAGTAAGCAACAGTTATTGAATAACAAATAAAATATGTAAATTGAAACTAAGAGCTTACGTTAAAAGAAACCAGTTGTGTAACAAGGCCCTTGTCTCAATAAACAATGAAGGAGAAATGACCAGGCATATTAATCTTGAACGCCATTCTATCCTTTCATAAATTTCTTTGCTCAAACAAATAAAAGGTCTTTTAATAACCTCTTGCAAAATTTGTGACACGTCTTGCTTCAAAATCATTGGATCAAGATACCACAAGAGCAACCTGCTAAAAAAATGCATCAGGACTTCATACAAGACGAATAAGGATAAATCAGACAATCATGAAAATGAAATGCTGAATAATGACACTCATTAACTGCAAAAAAAAATAAAGTTCTTCAGAGTTAAGTATAATGGTTATTAGCTAATTAATTTTTGATTAACCAGTAGTAATTCATTGCACATCTGGAACATTCTACTTATTGTCATTTTATACATATCACAGAATCTGTATTTTGGACAGCAGCATTCTATTATGGCCGCTGAGCATTTCTAGAGGTTTTTTGTAACAATATATATTTCTCTGTACATCAGAATGAAACAATAACAACTTCTCATTCTCTGTTTTCATTATGTGGTATCAGAGATCTCAAGTTTTAAAACATAGCAATGGCATCCTATGACTCTGAAGATTCAAACAGCCAACACCAATCCAATCAACCACTAAACCCAGCTGCAATCGTGATAACTACACCTTCAAGCCTAAAAACCGGCAAATCAGTTCACTGCTGTGCAACTGGATGATGAAAATGTTTTAAACTGGAGAAGCATGTACTCGCTGTAAATCGTGGTGGGTTTGGACTAGAGGGTTTATGGATCTGCAATGCACTCTAGAGCTCATTTCCACCATTGGCGGTAAACTAGGATCAGTGGGTCCTGATTATGTTTTGTGCGATAGATTTCAGTTAATATTTTCTCCTCTCTTAGCATCCATGACTGACGGTAATCAATCCCAAATGGTGGGCTGCAACACTGCTAGTGACATCTGTTGTGTGGTTGGTGGACTCTTTGCTTCAAGATCTACAGCAAAGGTGATGCAACATAAGTTCCAGCTCCAGATCCAAAAGAAGGGTGGACTTGTACAAGGGAGTACATCTTGAAAATGAAGACCTACGCTGATGCTCTTACTTAAGCAGGTTATAGGATTTCTGAAGACAATTAAATTTTCTATATTTGGGCTTGGAATAGAGTATGATATAATAAAGGCACGATCAGAAGAAGGAAAACAATATTTTAAACAAATGCCCACTTTGAACGTTGTTAATTTATAGATATGATAGAGAGCTAAATTAGAATTTGAACAACTACTAAGATATCTCATTCTGTTGGCTTTCTCAAGCAAAGAACTAAATGTGGGAGGAAGGATAAACAACAAAAATCACGAGTAACCAATCTTGTAGAAATAATAGTTAAAAAGAGAATGTGAGCTATGGATATTGATTAATGAGTTACTAGACAACACTTAGATGTAAAACTCCACATCACACCTTAATGGTATTTCTCCATTCTTAGTATTGATTTCATTTGGCAAATGACAAGATATCCTGGCAAGCAAAGAAGCCTTGCCATCGCTACAGTTTGTATCAAGAGCAGGAGTTGATTGTAAGGCAAATTGAATGTGTGGTACCAGCACTGCCACTCTCACTACAGCACACAAAAGCAAAGCTGAAAGCTCACCTGCTAAACAATACATGTCAGACAATTTTATGCGAATTTATTAAAAAAAATACATGTAAAAAGCCTTAATGGACACAAATAGAAATTCCATAGAACGCACGATTTATATGTTCTCTTTATCTGCTTCAAATGCTAATTCGCCGACAACCAGAATTTATTACTCTCCAGACATTTTCCATTTCAAGAGGAATAATAACAAGTACAGCCCAAAAGAAGTTTCATGATTTCCATCTACTAATGTTCAAATCAATCAATTACGAAAAAATGGTGATGTACATTTCGGAATTTCAAGTAGAGATTAGCAGGAGCTGTCAAATGCTTTCTTCAAAGCTTGATGAAAATTTCACTCCTACCTACTTTCTGTTGAAAGGAAATAATATTTCATTTAATCAAATAAACTTTTGTATCAACCTTTATCATTAGGTAATAAAATTTCAAGTGTAGAAGAATTTCTAAGTAATTTAATATCATTCAAGAGTCATAATCCGGATTTTACCAATAGTAGCATATTACCAAGTTCATCCTAAAACTGAATGTAAAGCAGTCAGCTTGGCGTTACAAAGCAAAATTGTGGCATCACGAGCACTGCATCCTCATAATATAAGTTCTAAAACTAAAACAGAGCGAGAGCAAGTACAACGACCTTTATTTCCGGGTAAATTTTCCGATACCTCAGCACACGCTTCAACAATATTCACACAATCTCGACTGGAAATCGATCCACCGACTCTCAAAACCTCCTCCTCATTAATCCTGAACAACTTACATCCGATTGACGACGTTAGAACAGTAGCAATCGTTCTGACAGTGTACTCAATCACTGAATCATAAACCTAAAAAAAGCAGAACAACATTCAAAATTACTGAATAAAAATTACAGTACTTCATCTAATTGTTCATCTATTAAAATTCAAGGTTCAGAGCAGACCTGTGGACCAGTGTAGCACATGAGAGAAAGCGCAGCATCCAGAACTCGAACCCTAGGGGATTCGCTCAAGTTGAGTGAACGGTTCAGATTTGAGATTGAGAGGGCGAGATTTGGATCTTCATTTCCGTTCATTGGAGCTAGATTTTGGAGAGACGATGCCATGGTCGCAAACAAAGAGGATAATTCTGGGAAACTCGACATTTGTAGAGTGGTGGGGAGAGAGACGTACGGAATTTCTCGCCAAAGGGCTTTGGGGTTAGACTGAACAATTTCTTTTTGAAAACCAAAATGCTTTCGGTAAACCAAGTCGCGACTACAGTAAATCCAACAATGTAACCATTAATCTCAGGAAAATTCATGAGTCATGCTACGTGTACAACCTCGGTCGACAACCACTCACATGGGTGGGGTCCGCTTTCTTTTTTTTTTGAATTTTTTAAACATGTGGACCCCCACACATGTGAGAGGTTGTCAACCGAAGTTGTCAACCTCGATTGTACAAGTAAAACTTTCCAAATTCCATTCTACCATAGCTATTCACTTACAGAATAATTCCAGAGAGAAAAATTTCTTAAAATACCCTTTCACCTAGAATTTGTAACTAAAGCCACTATAAAAATATAAAAATTTTAATTAAGGCCCTGTTTGAACCAAATTATTGTAAAATAAGAATAAAAAATATAGTTGTTATTGGGGCCCACACAAAAGATAGAAAATTTGAATTTAAATGTTGATGTGATGGATAGCGGTCATATTTTTCATTTTAATGAGATAATAATGTAGACCAAACGGGGGCTAAGTCCCCAAAAGATTGAAAGTTTAAAAAACTTTCCTCTCCTCTATGTAATTAATAATGAGAAGTCTTAAAACTCATAGAATTAGCAGAATTTATAAGAAATTAAGATATAAA
>CAIGRT010052010.1:2212-20576 GCA_903798405.1 Fraxinus platypoda | reverse complement strand
CTCTCAGAATGGGGAGAATGGAAGTACATCTTTATTCAATGATAAAGCTGGCTTAAGCCTTTACAACAGAAAATCGGAAAAATATGCAACACATGTTTAACACTCCTACAAACGTGATTTAGTGAACAAAGAATAAATCAAACCTAATCTCTTAATCCTAAAGACTAGGACATTATTAACAGAAAACAGTAAAAGAGTGTGTAGATAATGCACCAAATCCTAATAGATTTTTAGGACACCAACTCAGTTTCAACAATTCTTCCCTTAAACTGCATTGCTTCCAGCAAGAAGTTTACCCACTTGGTACAACACATACGCCCAGCAAATTTCGCAGCTTCTCAAATGCATCCATCTTCAATGCTTTTGTCATAATGTCAGCAACTTGGTCTCGTGAATTGCAGTGCTTCAACTCAATTACACCTTCTTTGTAAAGCTCACGCAGGAAGTGAAACCTAACATCTATATGCTTACTTCTGCCATGCATAACTGGATTCTTTGCTAATTTAATCGTACACATGTTATCATAGTGTATGGCAGTAGGTGTACCTTGCTTGCAATCCAACCTTTCGAGCACTCTTCTCATCCACACCGCTTGGCAAGCACAATGAGCTGCAGATATAAACTCTGCATTGGTTGTTGAAAGGGAGACCACTGGTTGTTTCTTTGAACTCCAAGCAACTGTCCCCCACTAAGCATAAAAACATATCCAGAAGTACTCCTATGATCATCTTGATCACTGGCATAGTCACTATCAGAGAAGGCCATTAACATTTCATCACTTGCAGCTCCCCTTTTGTAGCAAATCCCCAAGTCCACTATTCCCTTCACATCCTGAAAACTCTCTTGATAGCTTGCATATGTAGACTTGTAGGTTTCTCCATATACCTACTGACCAAACTAATCACAAACATAAGGTCCGGCCTAGTCACTGATAGATACATAAGACTACCTACCATCTGCTTGTATTGAGTCATATCTACTTGCTTTCCATCTTCATTCTTCATCAGTTTAGTACCCGGTACCATTGGATTACGAACTGAATTTGCATCCTCCAAGCTGAACCTCTCTAAAATCTCCAAAGCATATTTCTTTTGACTCAAGTAAATTCCTTCATCATTTTGCACAACCTCTACTCCGAGAAAGAACTCCGTCTTACCTAAATCAGTCATATCAAACTCTCGTTTTATCGAAGCTTTAAACTCTGCAAACATCTCATCATCACTCCCAATGAACACCAAGTTATCCACGTACAAGCTCACTACCAGAATCTTTCCTTCTCCTTGAGTTTTGACAAATAAAGTATGCTCACTTAGACATCAAACAAACCTTTCCCTCAAAAAACATGATTCAATCCTACTAAACCAGGCTCTTGGTGCCTGCTTCAATCCGTATAAAACTTTCTTTAACTTGAAAACTTTGTACTTCTCTCCCTTCTTCTCGTAACCAAGGGGCTGCTCTACGTACATATCTTCATCTAATTCTCAATGGAGAAATGCGCTTTTTACATCCAGTTGATACACTTTCCATTTTCTCTATGCTGCCATAGCTAGAACCATCCGGATTGTGTCCCATCTTGCCATTGGTACGAACACCTCAGTGTAGTCAATCCCATGTTGCTGTGCATACCCCTTTGCCACAAGCCTAGCCTTGTATTTGTCAACTTCCCCCTTCTCATTGAGCTTCGTCTTGTATATCCATTTTACCCCAATCTTTCTTGCATTCTTTGGTAGCACAGTTAGTTCCCACGTACCATTTTTCTCTATTGCTGAAATCTCATCATCCATGGCTTCTCTCCATTTTCGACTTTTTGAGGCTTCTTCATAGGTGTATGGATCTCCGGCAGCGGTATAGAGTACCATGTTTTGAGTTTCTTCTTCTTCTTCAAACAAACCTGCACCTGTAGCATAATCCTCCATCCAGCATAGTGTTTTTCGGTTTCTGGCAGCAAGTTGATTAGGTTTATTATTTTCGGCTGAACTTGTTGAAGACAGACTTGATGTAGAAGGACTGATTACTTCAGTTGCCTCATTCTGCTGTTGCTGTTGCTCTTGCTCTTGCTCTTGCTCTTCAACCTCATCTTCATTTTCTCCAAATTCTTCTTCAATCACATCGTTCTCATCATCTCCCCACTCTAGCAACACATTGGTGACACCTTCTGTCCAGTCCCAAATTTCATTTTCTTCAAAGATTACATCACGACTAGTCACTACTTTCTTCGTGACTGGATTATACATTCTGTAGCCTTTTGTTTCTTCACTTACTCCTAGCAATATACATTTTGAGCTCCTTGAATCCAGCTTTGTTCTTTTCACATCCAGAATATGTATGTGGCCAATGCAACCAAACACTCTGAAGTATTCCACTGAGGGTTTAACACCACCCCATGCTTCTTCAGGTGTGAGATCTTTGACTACCAAGGTAGGACTCCTATTTAGTACATGTACACACCAGTTTACCGTATCCGGCCAGAACTCTCTAGGAATGTGTTTTTCGGATAGCATGATTCTAACTAGATTCATGATCGTCCGGTTTTTCCTCTCAACAACTCTGTTTTGCTGAGGAGTGTATGCTGCAGTTAATTGTCTCTTGATCCCATTCAAACTACAATACTCATTGTACTCTTTAGAAGTGAATTCACCACCTCTATCGGTTCGTAAACAACCCACCAAAGAACCAGCCTATTTCTCAACTAAACTTTTGAACCTTTTGAACATATTAAGAGCTTCCGACTTTTCTGAAATGAAATAAACCCAACACTTTCTACTAAAGTCATCAATGAAAGTGATTAGGTACCTCTTTCCGCTGTTGGATTCTGGGTTTACAGGTCCACAAATGTCCGAATGTACAAGTTGCAGCTTGCATGAGGCTCTCCAGTGGCTTTTCTTCGGAATGCTGTCCCCGTGTTGTTCCCCAGCTAAGCAGTCAGTTCACACCTTTGTAGGAGCTTTAAGTAATGGCAACACTTCAACCATCTTCTTGTAATACAAAGTCCTTAAGCCCTTGAAACTAAGGTGAGCAAACCTGTTGTGCCATAGTTGTGTTTCACCCTCTTCACTAGTTTGAAAGCAAGCTACTGATTCCTTTGGAGGCATTGATGCAAGCATAATGAACATTCTGTTATCAGTCATGGCTGTCTCCATAATAACGCCTCTAGTTGGGTGAAATAGTTTGCACGTATTGTTTTGGATAAGTATTGCTAGGCCTTTCTCCTGTAGTTGACCCATACTTAACAAATTGATTTTCAACTCCGAGATGTAGTAAACACCACCAATCTTTTGCATCACTCCAGCTACATTCAGCTTCACACATCCCTTTCCCATTACTGCCATTCTTGAATTGTTGCCTAACTTGACCGAGTGTCTGAACCCTTCATCTAATTCTGTAAACCATAGTTTATTCCCACTCATATGATTGCTACAACCCGAGTCTAAAAACCATACCTCTTCTCTGGTTGATTTATGAAGTGCCACGTATGACATGAGCAACATTTCATCTTCTTCATCCAGTTTCGCATAATTAGCTGCCTTTTCCCAACTAGGACATTCATAAGAAAAATGCCCTAGTTTATGACATCGAAAGCACTCAATGATGGCTTTGTTGAAAGGTTGTCTTCCCTGGCCTCTGCCTCTGCCTCTAAAGCCTCCACGACCTCTACTTCTGCCTCCAAATCGATCATCATCCCTTGCTTCAGACTTCTCTCCGCTGGTGACCTTGAGAACTTGCTCATCCTCTTTGTGTCCCTTCATTCTTTGCTCGTGCACAAGCAAGTTGCTTTAGAGTTCATCAATGGTCATTTCAGCAAGGTTACTTGATTCTTCGATGGAGCATACGACATAATCAAACCTTTCCGTCATGGATCTCAAAATCTTCTCAATGATGACAGTTTGGTCCATACGTTCACCATGAGATTTCATCTTGTTGGCAATAGTAAGAGTTCTTGCCAAAATAATCATCAACACTCTCTCATTCTTTCATTCCAAGAAGCTCAAATTCCCCCCGCAACGCTTGTAATTGGGCACGTTTCACCTTAGTATACCCTTGATACTTCTGACGCATGGAATCCCATATTCCTTTTGCAGAATCTCTATTCAATATCGTCTCCATAATGGTACGATCAATGGCTTGGAAGAGGTAATTTTTGACTTTCAAGTCTTTCAACCTCATGTCTTCCACAGTCTTTTTCTGTGCCTCCGCCAGTTCTACTCCAGTTGCAACTGTGGGAATTCCAGTCTCGATCAAACTCCAAAACTCTTTGGATCGTAAGAAATTTTCCATTAGCATGGCCCAATGGTCATAGTGACCATCAAACCTGGGAATAGTTGGTTGGACGAAATTTCCTTCAGATGCCATGCTTCAATCCCACCTTCTTCATTCTCTGTACTATCTCTCTCTCTCTTCACAAGAACACTGTGGGTTCTTATACTCTCTCGATCAGGCCCCTATGATGGAGCTCTGATACTACTTGTTAGAGCCAGAAAACTTTATGTACTAAAGAAACTCTCAGAATGGGGAGAATGGAAGTACATCTTTATTCAATGATAAAGCTGGCTTATATATTAAGCCTTTACAACAGAAAATCAGAAAAATATACAACCCACGTTTAACACTCATACAAACGTGATTTAGTGAACAAAAAATAAATCAAACCTAGTCTCTTAATCCTAAAGACTAGGACATTATTAACAGAAAGCAGTAAAAGAGTGTGTAGATAATGCACCAAATCCTAATAGATTTTTAGGACACTAACTCAGTTTCAACAAAAGCACCATCTCGAGTACAAGAAATCATCTACACAGAAACACAACTTCACAAGCACATGAAGATCTTCGAAAGAAAAATTGTACGGACACTAACAGACACCAACATAGGCACAAATACACCAACATAAAACAGATCATAGGCAAACGAAAACAACAAAAATGTATAGGTAACATAATATGATACTTATAAAAAGTAATATGTTAACTGATCTAATATAAAAGAAAGAATAAATTCTCTTGAGAGTAGCAAACATGACTCATTGATACTTTGGAGAAAGATTGGGATAGCATTTGAGATGCTGCTATAATTTCCTAAACCAGTAACAATTAAGCTACTTGTACTGAAATTATTTAAAACCTTGTTGACAAATGATGAGATAGCATGCATTTTAACCCTTGTTTTGAATAAATGAAATACAAATCAAGGGCCAAAATGCATGCCACCTCATAATCCGTCGAACTTTNGATACTGTTCCAATACTGAAATAGGACTAAAGGTATTGAATGATAGACCGAGAATATGGAACCAAATCTCAGCATATTTTCCTTTCCATATTTATCTCTGTCATCTTTATTCAGTTTTCTATTTTAGCATTCCAATATCAATTTGTATTCTTTTATTCACGGTATTGTTGTAGACTCTTCATATATATTTCCACTGTGTGGTCATAATAAAATCGAGTCTTTACTGCCTCCTTATTTATTATGGTATCAGAGCAGTAGAACCCAAGGACCACTTTTCCATGGCCGAAAAGAGCCCCTTTCATGTGGCTTCCAATGCTTCGCTTCAAGCAATAACTCCAACAGCAACCAATTAAACAACAACCAATCTAGCTGTGATGCTTCATCACCTTACATCCTCCATGCCTCCGACAATCCAGGGAAGAAAATTACCCCACATGGCTTAGGACAATGACCAATGCACTTCAAGCCAAAAGTAAGTTCGGATTTGTAGATGGATCTGTCAAACGTCCAACGCCTGGTTTGCCAGACGAATCTGCCTGGATCAAATGCAATTCTATGGTAATTTCGTGGATTTTTAATTCTATTCATTCCACTCTTCATGATAGTGTGGTGTACTTCATAACGGCGCATGAAATGTGGAACGATCTTGAAGAACATTTTTCACAAGGGAATGTTCCCCGTGTTCATCAGTTAAAGACCGAGATGGTGAATACTTTGCAACAAGATATGACCGTCTCAGTGTACTATACAAAACTGAAGGGGATTTGGGATGAACTCAGCATATACTCTCAAATTCCACCATGCACCTGTGGCTCTGCAAAGAGGCTCGCTGTAGAGAGGGCGAAAGAAAAGGTGCACCAATTTCTGATGGGTTTGAATGAAAAATACAATACCGTTCGATCTCAAATCTTAAACACAGACCCACTACCTTCGTTATCACGTACTTATACACTTGCGACACAAGAAGAGTGCCAACAGTTAGTGACAGCATCCAAATTACCCTCTGACGAGGGAGTGGCGTTCAGCACAAATACCAACAGAACCCATGCCAACCGTAAATCCATAGGAAACCGTGACCCCTCCAAGGAATTTTGCGACTTCTACAAGAAGACCAGACACACTAGGGATACTTGTTTTGAACTACATGGCTATCCAGAATGGTGGGATAAAGGAAAGAAGCCGTCCAGACCTAAGATGGCCAATGAGTCGCAACGTGTGGAAACTAATAAGGGTAACGATGCTATACCAATTAATGGGTTGACGAACGAACAGTATGCTCAACTCATAACTATGTTAAATCTGGATAAACAACACGATTCCATGGCCAATTTTGCGGGTAAGACGACCTCTCTGTCCAATTGTGCGATTGAATGGGTTTTAGACTTGGGTGTTTCCGACCATATGACGTGTGTCGAAAAAGTGCTTGCTTTCCCTAAAACCATATCACACTTTTCTCCAATTAAAATTCCAGATGGATCATTTATGCTGGCAAAATCTTATGGAGATGTCCCTATTAACCCTCTTGTCACCTTGAAGGGTGCTTTATATATACCTTCTTTTATTTGCAACCTTATATCTATTAGTAAGCTGACCAAAACATTAAACTGTGTTGCTCATTTTTTTCCCTCCTTTTGTGTGTTACAGGACTTAGCCACGAGGAAGTTGATTGGAATGGGTGAATTGCGAGATGGACTCTATTATTTTTGGGCAATCAAAGTCTCCACAGCTGCTTCTAGCACTACTAATGACTCTCGGCTTCTCCTTTGGCACCAACGCCTTGGACATCTATCATTTGACAGGCTCTCTCTTCTTCATGATTTAAATTTACCATCCATTACGTCTTTTAATAATTGTTGTGATCCTTGTCATAGAGCGAAACAAACTTATAAACCTTTTTCTACTAGTTTTATTAAAATGCTTGAATCTTTTGAGTTAATTCATTGTGATGTTTGGGGTCCTTATACCCCATCTTTATCTGGTGCCACTTATGTTTTGAGCATTGTAGATGACTATACTAGATCCACTTGGGTTTATTTGATCAAAACCAAGGCCGAAGTCTATGCTAAGCTCACTTTCTTCATAGCCATGGTTAGTAAACAATTCGGGAAAAATGTTAAACGAATTCGTAGTGACAATGGAACTAAATTCATGAATCATAATTTTTAACTTTTCTGCCACCAAAATGGGATTTTGACTCAATTTTCTTGCTTCGCCACACCTCAACAAAATGGAGTGGTCGAACGTAAACATAGGCACATACTTGAGGTTGCTAGAGCTTTACAGTTTCAAGCTAACTTGTCTATTAAATTTTGGGGAAAATGCATCTTAATGGCAGTTTATTTAATAAATTATACCCCCACACCACTTCTACTTGGTAAGAGTCCTTATGAACTTTTGTTTTCTCAAAAACCAAATTATTCCTATCTTCGTGTTTTTGGGTGTCTTTGTTATGCATCCGTCATTCCTCGTTCAAGAGATAAGTTCCAAGAGCGTGCCTCTGCTTGCATTTTCATCGGTTACCCTCATGGTCAAAAAGGGCAGAAGGTATTTGATTTAACTACACGCAAAATTTTCACCTCTCGGGATTTAACGTTTTCTGAACATATTTTCCCTTTCCATGTTAAATCATCCACTCCCCCTCCTATTCTAAACCCATCCCCAACCACTCTTGTGCCCTTGCCTATGCTTGATCTAGATCTCGCGTCACCTACTGACCAACCCACAAACACCATACACCAAGCTCCTGACTCCACACCTGGTGACATTTCCATAGCCGCTGAAATACCTCAGTCACCCACCCACTTTCCTGATTCTATCACTGCTGATCAACCTCCCACACTGTCCCCTCAACGCCCCACTCGTATAAGAAAGTTACCATCCCACTTTCGAGACTTCCATGTTGACATGCCAGGAAATAATAGGCCTTCTCCCGCCTCTTCCAACACTGCTTCCTCAGGTATGTCCTATCCTTTAAGTCACTTCCTCTCATATTCAAAGTTTACTTCACCACATACTAGTTTTCTTGTGGCCATCATTGCCAATGATGAGCTGAAGTCCTATAAACAGGCCATTTAGGATGCTCGTTGGCAGGAAGCGATGAAAAAGGAGTTAGACCCACTTGAGCACAATCACACTTAGACTTTGGAGTCGTTACCCCCTGGAAAATAGGCTATTGGTTCAAGGTGGGTTTACAAGATTAAATATCACTCTGACGGGATAGTTGAGCGGTACAAAGCTCGCTTGATCGCTAAAGGTTATACACAAGTTGAGGGGCTTGACTACAATGAGACCTTTGCGCCGGTTGCCAAACTTACCACCGTACGAACATTGTTAACTGTTGCGGCCACCAGATCATGGGATTTACATCAACTTGACGTCAATAATGCATTTTTACACTGCAACCTTGATGAAGAGGTCTTCATGACACCACCTCCTGGTTACTTATCCCCCAATGACACCCCAGTATGTCGACTACACAAATCCATTTATGGTTTAAAGCCAGCATCTCGCCAATGGTTTGCTAAATTCTCCCATGCCATACTCCATTTTGGCTTTACCCAATCTAGGGCTGACACTTCTATTTTCTTGCATCACAAGGGCAGCTCCTTTACTGCCTTACTTGTGTACGTGGATGATGTTATCATTGCTAGCAATGATGGTGCCCACACTGCCGCCCTCAAAGACTATTTGAATGCTTGGTATTACATCAAAGACCTCGATCCTCTCAAATACTTCCTTGGTTTGGAAGTGGCTCGATCTCCGAAAGACATTGTCTTATCTCAGCGTAAATACACTTGGACATACTTCAGGACGTCGAGCTGGTTGGTGCAAAGCCCATGCCATTTCCTATGGAGCAGCATCACCGTTTAGCCTTAGACGACAGTGCCGTCCTTGATGATCCATTTGCTTGTCGTCGCCTTGTTGGGAGACTCATTTGCTTGACCATCACAAGGCCTGAGCTTTGCTATTCAGTTCATATTCTTTCCCAATTCATGAACCAGCGTAGACATGGACATTGGGTGGCAGCTCTTCGAGTCCTACGCTACCTCAAATCTGTTCCCGGCCATGGCATTTTTCTCTCCTCCGAATCTGATTTTCAGCTTCATGCTTACTGTGATTCGGACTGGGTAAGTTGTCCCCTCACTTGCCACTCAGTTACTGGTTACCTTATCTTCCTTGGCTATTCTCCCATTTCCTAGAAAACCAAGAAGCAAACGACTGTCTCTCTCTCTTCCGCTGAAGCTGAATATCGTTCCATGGCTACCACTGCTTGTGAACTCATTTGGCTTCGTCAATTGCTTCAAGATTTAATGGTTTCCACTTCCTTGTCGGCCCGACTTCATTGTGATAACCGGGCTGCCTTGCACATTACTGCTAACCCCGTTCATCATGAGCGTACTAAACACATCGACATTGATTTTCACTTCATTCATGACTGCATCAAATCTGGTTCATCACCACAGTGCATGTTCCTTCAGATCGACAGTTAGCTTACATCTTCACCAAAGCTCTTGGCAATGTTCAATTCCACTTCCTTGTTGGCAAGTTGGGCATTCATAATCTCCATGCTCCAACTTGAGGGGGCGTATTGAATGATAGACCGAGAATATGGAACCAAATCTCAGCATATTTTCCTTTCCATATTTATCTCTGTCATCTTTTTTTAGTTTTCTATTTTAGCATTCCAATATCAATTTGTAATCTTTTATTCACGGTATTGTTGTAGACTCTTCATATATAATTCCACTGTGTGGTCATAATAAAATCAAGTCTTTACTGCCTCCTTATTTATCAAAAGGTGATGCTTGGCAGAGAGATCCAAGCTTTTCCTAGAGAAAATATGGGAAGATCATGTTCCATGGCATGCCTCTGCTGAAAATTTTCTCTTTCGGCATTTCCTGTTCAAGCATGCTATATGTACATTAACTTTTACATTATGTTTGACAACCTTTGACGTTTAATCCATTTTAGCTATTGATTTTTACAATACTCTTTCACACCACTGACTAGATTTTTGACTCAAAAGGAGGTGTCAACAAGTAGCTTAATTCTTTCATGTTTCTCTTGGAAACCCATTGAAGTAATTGCCTTCCATTGGTTCTGTAGGCTTCCTACTTTGCCAAGTTTTCAAAAATGCAAATCTCACTACTTGGCTGCTATTTTTCTTATTTAACACACAAAGATTGAGTACTGTTTGAAATTTGCCGTCTTCAGATCAAAACCAGGCTGCCAGCTGCTGTAACAAAAAAAAAAGGTTTTTCGCCCTTTGGTTGCAGATTTCTTTATTTTGTGGACTTTCTGTGGTGAATATTTGAATTATTCAAACAAATTATGAACATCATCTGTCGTCCATATCTGTATCCCACCACAGAGCATTTTACTAGATAGTTTCAAGATTTTCACATATTTCACATATATATATGACTTTTAACAATCCGACAGACGATTTCCATATATTATAAACTCACAAAAACTAAAGTGATGGAGATTTGCTCTATTTCGAATGGATTAGGGCAGCAAAGTGATTTTTCCTGTTTGAAATTATACACGGTGGTCTTATACCTTGATTGTAGGAGTATAATTATAATTTGAAGGGGGTAAACTGTAATTCAACAACAACAAAATGATTCAACATGGATCTAATTGTTGAGTAGGAATACAGAACTCTAAAATAGAGAAAACAAAAGAAAAAAAATGCAAAAAGTGAAGTTCAAATAAATAGAGATAAAGGAATCGTGAAGCAGTGCAATTTCTCCCTAGATTTGAACTTTTGAAGCTTTCTACTTTTGTGTATATATACAAATGAAAAGTCACTGGTATGTATTGAACTTAGAGCACATGAGACTATTTGATTTTAATGTCATCCCACTGCCACTTGATGAAACATTAACTACGTGTTTGGTAACCGGCACTACAACATCATTTAGCTCCAAACCAAGTTACCTTAAAAGGAAGTTAGTTGATTTCAAAGTTGTTTGGCGTTTTTTGAAGACTAACTAGTGAATAGTATGCCCCGATTGGTCCTTTAGCCAACAATGAAGAGTGAGTACCCTTTTCGACTACCTTTCCTTTGCCCAAAACAGCAATCATGTCACAGTTCTGTATAGTACTTAGCCGATGTGCCACAACTACACTTGTCCTTCCAACCATCACACAGTCGAGGGCATCTTGCACAACTTTCTCCGACTGACTGTCAAGGGCGCTGGTTGCCTCATCTAATAACAAAATGGCTGGACTTTTTAGGATGGCACGAGCTATCGCGATTCTTTGCTTCTGGCCGCCAGATAGCTGCAGCCCTTTGTCACCACACAACGTGTCATATCCATCCTTCAGACCAGTAATAAAGTCATGAGCATTTGCTGTCTTTGCTGCCTCAACAACTTCTGATTCATCAATGTCTTCTGACGCGCCGTACATAATGTTTTGACGTATAGTACCAGCAAATAAAGTTGGCTCCTGGCTAACGAGTGCAATGTGCTTCCTGAGAGATCTTAAGTGATATGACCTGATATCTCGCCCATCGATCTTCACTACACCTTTAAGTGGATCGTAAAATCTTTCAATCAAGCCTATAATAGTTGATTTCCCAGAGCCACTTTGTCCTACCAGTGCAGTTGAATTTCCTGCCTCAATGTTAATCGAAAAGCCTACAAAGAGCATCACATCAGGCCTGGTAGGGTAGGCAAAATCAACGCCACGCAGTTCAACATGACCAGTTAACTTATCTGGCTTGTACCCCTCTGGATCTTCAGGTTCAATTAATGAATATCTATCCAATACTGTAAATACTGATCCAACTGCAACAGAACCTTTGGCTAGATCATTTGTCATACTCCCAGCATCAGCAATGATACGGCCCGTGCTCACCAAAATCATATAAGTCTGGAATAGTTCTTTGGCTCCTATGAAGCCTTCTGCAATGAGTTTGCCACCATACCAAAAATCTAAAGCCCAAGTGCAAGTCATTAGGCTCTGAGAGGTACCAAGTCCAATTCCAGCAAACCACGACTGTCGAATGCTTTCCTTTTGTGGGCCTTCTTGGGCTTTCTCGAGCATTTGGAGAATCCGGGCTTGGGATGAGAAGGCTGTAACTGTTCTGAGATTAGATACAGCTTCGGCTGCAAGCTTGCTACTTTCATCTTGAGCTTTAATGGCCTTTTGGGACATGTTTTTCAGAAGGACACGCTTGCAATAGTAACAGATTACAATAAGTGGTTGCACGGCAATCATTACCAATCCGAGCTTCCACGCAATAACCAGGCCCATTGTGCAAGCAACGGTCACTGCAGAGAAAGTTTGAATGAGCAGTGCCATCCGATCACCTACCAAAGACCTTACCTGGAAAATTTCGAGCTAACATTTAGTAACAATCATTAATGCAACGTACTTTTACTTTTCAAATGTACCCCTAAGATATATATCACCGATTGAGGGAAAGTTTAAAATTTCTTCATAAAAGAATACAATCTTGAAAAAAAATGGAGTTCTACTGGTGGTTTCAAAAAGAAAGTAAAATTGTTGTATTAAAAGTATGCTTATCTTAGCATGTTGTTCTCATCGATGCTTGACCTTGAGATGTGGATCATCAGAGGCACATCAGCATGACGTACTCATACTATTCGAATCAGGGGTTGAAAACCTCTCATCGCTCATTATAACTAAGACGATAAATAGAAATATTTTCATGATAAAATGTATAGTTGATGAATATACCACATTGGCATCTTTGGCTAGTCTTGAGCAAACAGCACCAGTGGCATTCTCATCCTGATCAAACCACCCGATTTCAAAAGTGAGCATTTTTGAAAGCATTCTCTCTCTGATTCTTTTTGTCAAGTGCTCACCCATGACTGCAAAATTATAATGCTGGCATATATTGATCAAGAGTGAGAAAATAGCTAGTCCAAGAAAACAGAAGGCATATATTGTTGTTCTCTCCTGAATCGCACTATGATTCGGAAGAAAATACACTGAGATCATTGACCCCAATGCAAATGCATACACTGGCTGAACTGCACCAAATAATACTGCACTTGTACACCCTAATATTGCTTGCCTCCATTCTGGCAGATTCATAGCTAGTAGTCTTCTAAATGAAGGTATTGCAACAACTTGATCACTAGAAACTGGTGCAGTTTCCAATCTTCGACTCGGTGCAACTGAATTAGCTGAACTGGACCGACTCACAATTGATAGTCTTCGACTACTAGTGTTGTGAATATCAGCATTTGGAATGGATGTCGAAGCAATAATATAATTAGCACTTGTACATTCTGTGATTTTCTCAGTCTGTTGAAGGCGGACAAGAGACGTGTATAAGCCATGTTCATATTCAATAAGCTCATCATGTGAGCCCATTTCCATGACCTGACCATTATGCACTACTGCAATGAGGTCAGCATTTCTAATAGTTGAGAGGCGGTGGGCTATGATGATGGTTGTCCGACCCATGGCTGCCATATCCAATGCTTCCTGGACCACTCGTTCTGATTCCGAGTCCAATGCGCTGGTGGCCTCATCTAGCAGTAGAATTTTTGGTGCCTTAATTACAGCTCTGGCTATTGCTATTCTCTGCTTTTGCCCCCCAGACATCTGTACTCCTCTCTCACCCACCTGCATTAGCAAACATGTTTTTATTACCCATTGCTGTGATAAATATTTAGTGCATGTGTGGTACGCAATACTGGAGATAACTCGACAACACAATATATAAAATTTTAATTTATTATTTCTTCTTTATTATTGTCTAGTGTTGTAAAGTACAAATCGCCTAAAATATAGCATGTTTGATTCACAAGAATAGACATGTTATGAACTATGGTTAAAGAAGAAACATACGTGAAATGTTTATCTATTGCCATACTCACATCTAATTGTATCCAATGAGCAAATTAAACAACCCCTTAACGAAAAAGAGAAATACTGCATGCTAGATCTTCTGACAAATTTTACACCATGTTTTATGGACTCTCAAAATAAGCCAAGCAAAAACTCATTTTTTCCAAAATTCATTTTCAACCACATATTCTCCCACAAAATAATTTTAAAAGTAAATCCAAAGCTTTTTCTTATTTTTTTAACTACACATTCTATAAAAAATCACTATTCCAAAATATATTATCCCCAAAATGGGGCTCAAACAGAGTATAAATTTGATTCATCTTCTGAGTTTTTAAGATTTGCATGCCTAACATGAGCAAACTTGATTCTTTAACTGGTACGAGCAATTATGTTAAGCCAAAATCATTAATGCAGAGAATAAACAAGTGTGGTATAGACTTTAACGAGCTTCTAGTATATGTTTTCTCAATTAAACAAATGAACAAAGACTACACATGTGGTGGAGGTAATATAGGATGTTGTTTGAAATGTTTTAGATTCTTCTACAAACAAAAAGAATAAAATAGCAAACCCTACTGTCAATAATGAAAAGAAAAATGCTAGCATTAGCGTGCTCATAATATTATGCTTCATATTAGGAGGCTCTAATCACTGGCCATGTAGCAAGCCAGCTCACAAGCTACCCCAGGTCCGCACTCCACATCACTCGTTTACCTGGTCCAATCAAGACCATCAAAAAGAGGAAGCCGAAGTGATGCATCACCCCCACCAAGGCGCTGTGAAGAAGTCAAACCTCCGTGACCAAGGGGTGGTGCCACAATATGCTACAACTTATTATCGAAGCGATGGGCCGTTGAATCCACAAAGGCATCTTTTACTTTCGCCTCTTCCAAAAGATCTTTTGTACAAGATTTTCTTTTAGGGGATTTTTGCTCAATTGATGTGACCCCTTTGCAGCGGACGTCTCTTAGTCAACTTGTTGGTCTACTTTTCAAATGTCAGACCGAAGCTATAAAGTGACTGCTTTTCAAAATCATTAAATGCCCTTTGAACCTAGGATTGCATAAAAGACCTCTAGGGGATGACGCTTCGACTGTTAAGATGAGATAACATATTTTTCATTCAACATTAACCACTTCACCTCTTTTTTATAAAACATCACACTTAGCGTCATTCATAGGTAATGCTACTTTACATTCTCAACTTGTAACTTAACTCTCATATTGTTTCCTCTATACAACTTGGTGCCCATACACATACGTCTGGCTTAAGTCTTCCGTTCATCCCACACTCAAAAATATAACTTGATTGACTTGACCATAAGAATGCTCACAACCGCCTCTCTCACCATACAAGAATACCAAGTGCTTCTAACGGTCTATCCAAGTTTGCAGGAGTCTTACGCGTGAACGCGAATGGAGCCGAAATCCATTGGCCAGGTCGTCTGCCGGAAACCGAGGTTAACAGTTGACTTGATGATGTGAACTCCGCTCGTGCAAGGCTATGGTAGGATAAATTAATCTAAACTTGTGTGAACATGATTCTTGAAGAGATTTTTAGAAGTTGGTACTCCACGATAATTTCCTATGTTGAATCTTGAAAAACAAACACTAGTTGTTCATACTGGTAAAGTCCACAATTACATATTAAACGCAATAGATTTAGTATATATGCATGCATATTAAAGAGAATGCTCACTACTATCATAAATATGAGTCCTAAATTTGTAACCCAAGCAACTCAATAAGCGATAAAGAGAGAAGACTTTGTTCAACAAAATATAAATGTCTAAAATTAATGTGTCCAAAGGTAACAGGAGTATAAAAGCCTTAAGTTCATAACACAAGCCATTCAACAAGCTATTGAAAGAGTAACACCACTTCCCTGAATAAAGTTTCTCTTTAAGCATTCTTAAGAACATAACATATTTTCAGTAAAAAAGTAACTTTTAAGCAAAGTCAACCTGATCTTATAAGTAAAAGTGCAAACAACACTAACCTGGGTATCATAACCTTGAGGCAACTGGGAAATAAAATTATGAGCATTTGAAGCTTTGGCAGATTCAATAACCTCTTCCATGGGTGCATCCTCTTTCCCAAAAAGTATATTCTCTTTTATAGAAGTAGCAAACAGTGCCGGCTCCTGACTCACCAAACCCATTTGTGATCTCAGCCACTTCAATTGCAATTTATCAATTTTGACACCATCAAGCAAAATTTCACCCCCTAAAGGATCATAAAATCTCTGCAGAAGGGCAATTACCGTTGATTTTCCAGACCCACTTCCTCCAACCAATGCTACTGTTTTTCCTGCTGGGATTTTCAGACTGAAATCTTGCAAAATTGTGCTTTCGGGCCTTGAGGGGTATGCGAATTCTACGTGTTTGAATTCGACTTCCCCGGAAACCTTGTGGAGGATTTGGCCTTCTAAATTCTCTGAATCGATTTTGGGTACTCTTTTTATGACTTCCATTATGCGTTCACCTGCTGCACTTGCTTCCGAGAAGTGCTTTAGGTTTGATAAACTAGAACCCAATGCTCTGTTCAAACAGATCAAGAAAACTATTACCAGTAAATTCATCAACTAAATGTGCAAAAATATTGAGTTTCAAGAAAATGGATCTTCAACTTTGTAATGTCTCTGCTAGTCCCACGCCACAGAGTTCAAGCTTGAGTCTACATTGATCATGCTTCTTTCACTTGTCGATTTCAAAAGTGAGCTCTATCCAGAATATTGGTAACTTGGTTAAGCTTGCAAGCCAGTAGATTTTTTTAGTTTAGCTTAAACTTATTTGTTACTTTTAAATTTAGTAAAAAGCAGGGTCAATAATACTTGTGTGACTGTGTTTAAGAGACTATACTCTGTCGAGGGTAGTTTATTTTAAGATTTTGTAAATGGAGTAAGGGTGGGGATGCTTACAATCCGCCGACGATGATGGCCGCGCAGACTATAAAAACTGTTCCACCCTGAGCCCCATGATACATAACCATTCTGCTACCATAATAACACATGAATGACCAAATTGCAAAGACCACACCATTACTTCCAATAGCCAATCCTTTAGCCAAACCTTGTTTTAATCCCAAATTCACAGTCTCTTGAAGAGCAGCAGAGTATTCAGCAATTGTTTTGCTTTCTCCAACAAAAGAATAAACTGTCCGAACTGAAGAAATTGCTTGTTCAACTACTGTACTAGCTTTATTGTACTCGTCCCTGATCCTTCCTGCAATGCTCATAAGAGCCCTTCCGTACATTAAACCTGGAATGATGAGAAGTACGACGAAGGGGAATCCTACAATAGCTAGCCTCCAAAGCATTATGACTCCCACTATGTAGGAACTAATGAAAGTTGACAAGTTCATCACAAAGACTGGAACCTGTTCGTTGAGTGAGTAGCTTGATAAGTGACGAAACTAAAAAGATCTTGACGATATAGTTTGATATATTAGACAAATAATATTTTGTTTGCTCTTCTTTAACCACGTTAAGAGATGCTTAACGTACTCTTTATCAAAGTATTGGACATGAGACATGTTAAATACATAGTACTAAACACAAAATTTTACTTAGTTTTCCTCTTTAATCTCATCGAATTTATTTTACCAAAATTGTTGATGGACAAGTGAGTTACCAACCTTTTCACTAATGACATCTTGAATGACAAGACTATCACTAGAGACACTTGTAATAACCTCGGCAGTGCTAGTAACATGCAAATCAAAGTAGCCCACATCTTGCCTCATCACTGCTTTTAAATATCTTGTTCTTAATCTTGATGCTTGCCTCTCTCCTGTTCTTGTCCAGCAATATCCCTCTAAATTAATTAAAAACAAAAAATATTTTTTTATTAATTGAAAAATCACTTCAATAAAGGTGCCCAAAGAAATTTCAAGACTAAAATGGATAGGAAATTAAAATTTGCAATTACAATGAAATTGATCTTCTGCCCCGGTAAGCAGGATAAAAAATTTCTCACTGCTAATATGACAAGAGAACATTATTTATGGTCACATAGCAGTGGGAAGTTTTTATCCTATCCATTGGGAGCAGGAGATTAGAACTGTCCATTACAATATTGATACCTACCAAGAAAACAAGCAACCCATTGTCCACAAGCCATGTAACACAAAAGCACTGCATTCTGCATGCAAAATGAAAGCCAAATCCATCACTACTAATATATTTAAGATAATGGCATGGCTAAGTTGAGAACGCCAACTTAAAATATATCTATCCAAAATCTTGAAGCTCCGTCTTAAAACATCAAACTTGTCAAAAAAAAAAAAAAAAAAAAAAAA
>CAIGRT010052001.1:0-10797 GCA_903798405.1 Fraxinus platypoda | reverse complement strand
CAAAATTGTATTGATTTCTCATATCCATTTATTATTATCAAATCATTTTTGTTTGAAATTTTTTTGATCAAATTAACTTTTTAAAATCATTCTACTTCTCAAAATTTTTCATACTTAACACTTGAAGCTTTATTCATTGCTATTTATTAAAGTGTTAGCTTATTTCTCTCTTGATACTTAATTGTGATCATATAATTTATTAAAAGAGAAGTTTCAATTTGTAAAGTCAATTTTTTTAAACTTGTGGGGTCGTGTTAAGGTCTTGTGAAGCTCAACGTTGTATAAAGATCAGTGCTCCTTGTTTGTAAGTCACCAGAAGCTTTGTAAAGGGTTGGATTGCACCACAAGTCAATCAACATAGTGGAATTGGCCTTACTCGTGCCGGAGAGCTTGGTAATGGAGGACGTAGATCATTGCGTTGGATCGAACCTCCATAATTATATCGTTTGCATTCTCTATCCCTCTTTACTCATTGCTTTCACATTCGTGCTTATTATTTAAATTAATCTATCTAGTTATTGCATACTTGATTTTAGATTAATTTTTTAAAAAAGTTTTTAAAAACCAATTCACCCCCCTCTTGGTTAGCTATTCTTGAGCTATCACCGTCTACCTCGAAGAACTTCTGGCTCCAATTCTTGCAGTTTCCCTTGATCTTACTGGAGGTGTGCTCCTTCAAAACAAATTTCGACTCCAGGTTTATATCTTAGCCCTCCTGGACTGCGTGCTACTGACGCCGATCTCGACTCCTGGTACCTCATCTTAGTTATCCTGAATTTGTGCTTCTGCAACAGCTCCCGATTCCTAGTATCGATTTATCTCCAATGGATTAGGTGGTTTGGTGTTTGATCAAAAGATCTTGTGTATTTTGATCTATGGTTTAATATGAAACAATATGGCTTGATCAAAAAAATATGATTTGGATAAATTTATGGATCAAGGAATATGTGGTGGTTGAATCTTGGAATAAATGAATGTTTTGGATCTTCAAAGGAATGATCTCTATGGAATAAATATGATTCAACACACTTTGTACGTTCATTGGTTAGGATATATATAGGAAAAAGTGTTTGGAATGAAAGGGATTGAAAACCAAGTGTTTGAAGAAAAGTAGATTTCTAAACGTCAACCTGTCGCTCGAGCGTAAAGCCAGAGACATGTGAGCAGCAGTTGCACAGTTGTTAGTACTTTTATTATAACCTTTTCTCTCGATGTTCGATTGAGGTGATTAAAAATGCTTTATAAATCTAACTCAAATGACTACAATTTTTCTAGAAATAGCCTTGTCCAAAATATAATGTTTTCTATGTAAAAAATGCATTGGAAGTTACGAATGAGAATTTGGAGCATAATTTGTGCGGCTCTTTCATACTCTTTAGACTTCTAATTGCATTCCCTTGATTATATGTGATCTTCTTGAACATCTTGAACTCCTTCAAGACCTATTCTACCAATCCAACTCTTTTGACTTTAATTAGGATTCAATAACTCATATTTTGACTTTGATTACAACTCGATAAACTCCTAATACAATTCAACTAAGACTTGATTTTGAATAAGGAATTTGTCAATTACAAATTTAGAAATTGACAATTATAATTTGGACTTAACACATTTGAACCAAGAGATTGGGTTTGGGTGCATATGAGAAATGAGCGTTTTTCGGCTCAAAGGAAGTCAAATTTGCAATCGAGAGGCGATAGACCATTCCAAATCCTTGAAAAGATCAATGACATTGTCTGTAAATTAGATCTTCCTGAAGAGTATAATGTTTCGGCTACCTTTAATGTCTCTAATCTTTCTCTTTTTGATGCAGATACAGATTCGAGGTCGAATCCTTTCGAAGAAGAAGGGGACGAAGTGATCCATGATACGAGGACAAGTCCGAGCAAGGACCCATGAATAGGTCGCCAGCGAAGTGGGTCAAAGAAGCAATGTGACTACTTGCTCAAGCCATGATGGACGAAACGTTGATCACAACAAGCAAAATGACAAGTTTCATATTGGACATGGATGATGGAACGAGATGGATCGACTTGGTTCGAGCACCAGATGAGGGAGCTGAAATGAAGAACTATGCGACCACATAGGGTAACTAAGCATGCAGCCACATACCCCCTTACCAAAGCTCAGTTGAAGCTGATGACTGATCTATGCGACCGCATAATTCAAACTGGGACACGTATCTTTCAAATTTCGTCTATAATTCTATTTTATTTAAAACTCTTGCATGGTATATTTTTGATATCTTTTAAGGCTTAATTCCGTTTTTAAGTAGGTTTTATGGGTTCCATATAAATAGAATTAATTCAATTCATTGTAAAAACACATAATTATTGAGAGGTTAATTGTAAGGTATTATCGCTTTCTTCATCAAATTAATTATGAACTTATCAAGATTATTTCTCGTGGTGTTCAAACAAATCGAATAAAATTCTTGAGTCTTGTAATCACGGGATCAACATATTGTCGGTGATTATGTTGGTTCATTGGTTCAATATTTTTGAATCAAGCTTAAACATTGATTCTTGACTTTCTTGGGGTTGAATAAATCTTGTGTGGGTTTCGTAGCTACTATTGCTACGTGGGTTCGTATCACGTTAGAAAGCTCAACAATGAATTTTTTAATGTCTGTGCCTTAATTGCAGATCACCCCTAATATTCAAATTGCCCTAATTCTATTGCATATTTCATCAAATTTCTTGGTGCATCGGGCTTTTGTAATACTTGTTTGAGGGAAAAGTTAAATCAACACATCAATGTTGTGGCTTTTGAAACAATGGCGAAATAATTGAGATGCTATTATTAGGGCAAAGGCTAGTTTTTCCATGTCTGAATATTTAGCTTCAACACCTTGGAGAACTTTACTTACATAATATACAGGTAACTATTTTTGTCTCTCCTCCTTAACTAGAACAGAGCTCACAACTACTTTAGATACTATAAGATAGAGTAATGATTTTTCTTCATTCAACGATTTAGCTGAGAATAGGGCTTTTCCCAAGTGTTCTTTCAAAGTTTGGAATGTTTGTTCACTTTCTTCCATCTATTCAAATTTTTTCTCTCCTTTCAATACTTGAAAGAAAGGAAAATATTTATTAGTAACTCTTGAGACGAAGCTGCTTAAGGCAGTGATCATTCCAGTTGGACTCTGGACCTCTTTGAGTTTTATTGAAGATTGCATCTCTATGAGAGCTCGTATTTTATAGGTTTGCCTTAATACTCCGTTGGTTTACCATGAAACCTGAAAATATATCGAACATGACTCCCAACGTACACTTGAGTGGATTGTGTTTCATACGGTATTTTCAGAGGATATGGAATGTTTCTTCCACGAGTTTCAAATGATTATCAACCTAAAGGATTTAGGACGAGCATATCATTAATACACACTTCCATTGTTTTGCCTATATGATTTGTGAACATTATATTAACGAGCCTTTGATATGTGGCCCCCATATTTTTTAATTCAAACGGTATTACCTTATAGCTGTATAGACCTCGATCAGTAACGAAGGCAGTGTGCTCTTCATCGGGTTCATACATGTGATTAAATCCGGAGTATGCGTCCATGAAACTCAAGAGCTCGTATGCTATAGTTGCATCCACCAGTCGATCAATTCTAAGGAGTGAAAAACTATCTTTAAGACACACCTAGGGATAGCAAAATGGCCCGCCGGCTCGGGATTGAAAACAACAACTGTAGCCTATAGGAAGGAAAAAATAAATTCAAACAAGCCTTCACAGCAATAATTGCTTGCAAGTGCAGGCAGCGGCTACGAAAAAAAAAACTGATCCGGCTTGACTCGGGCCAAAAAAGCTAGAACATTTTATGCTCGAGCCGAGCCCAAGCTTCGAGTTTCGGCTCGACTCGTTGACATGGCTAGACACGCCCACTTCCCATTACATTTTGGGACCAGAATTGGATTACAAACCCACACTGGATACTGAGCTTTGCAAATAAAATCGTTTTCCAATAATTTATCAACTTTGTGTTTCAAAGCTTCGTATTTTTGGAGCCCATTGGCCGTCTCTTTTGTATTTTAAACCATATTAGGGATCATTCTTAGTGCATGGCATGCCACTTTCGGGTCGATTCTAAACATATCATCGTACTTCCAGGTGAACACATCGAGGTTTGCCTTAAGGAATTCTTTTAATAGGCTTTTCATAGGTTCAGTCAAATCTTTGCCAACTTTCAAGATTTTAGTTGCATCCTCTTCGTCAGCAAGCTTTTAGCTCTTCAACTACTGGAGCTTTGGATATACATTCAATGATGTGAGCCTGTTCTTCCATTGGATCAATAGTTTCAACCATCATTGTTGTGTTCATCAGAGGGGTTCGTGAGGCTGCCTTTAAGAGTACTAAGGTAGCATCCTTGCACGACCCCTTGGTCACATTTTACGCAAGCTTTCACATAGAAGTTGAAAATTTTACGCACAAATGACGAATGGATATTACAACATTAATTTGTATCAGAGTAGGCCTTCCTAAGATCCCATCGTAAGCGGATCTATTATCAGTAAGGAATAAATTATATATCCTCGGAATACTCCTAGGTTCCTTACCTAGTTTCACTATTAGAGTAATTTGTCCGCACAAGACTGGACTATCTTTGATGAAATCGAGGAGAGGATTCAACATGGGAGTCCAAGGGTGATAAGTCCACATTTGATCAAATGCGCTCCCCAACAGAATGTTAATCGAACTTTCGCTATCTATAAGCATGCGATTAAGGCCATTATCGGCTATTATCACTCGTATGATCAAAACATCGCCATGAGGATAGATTATTCTATTCTTATTATCAATAAATTCAATTACCTTGAATCCAGTAACTTTCCAATGCTGACTCACAGGCAACTTGCTTACCACTCTTCTGCGAGTTCATTGTCTCATTTCTCGTGCGAGATCGGCTAACGACATTGTTGATTTTTCCTTTAAACTCTTCTTGTTGCCTCTTCAAATCGATATCACTGTCTTCCTGATTATTGTTGGGAATTTCAGTTTCTGCCCTTTGTTCTTGTTTTCCACATGCGGTGCCCATTTGTTGATCTCAAAATTGAGATTTACAAATTCCTCTCGACTAGTTAGGATTTTTATTTCCTAAACTCACCGATTTTATGCTTAAGCAGGAGCAAGAAGAGAAATGATTATTTGGGAGAAGAATATTACTATTTACATGCTTCTCTTTGTTTCCCATTTTGGTTATTTATAGATTTTTGATGAGGTCACGGGGGAATTAAGTCTTTTCTAACGACACATTACATTAATTGATTAGTGAACTTCTAATAGAATATGTTAGCTTTTCACGTTCATTCATAAATTGTGAAGTCATGTTTTACACTTCTATTCAGGTGTACTTTAATAATGATTTTTTGCTGATATGGAATAGTTAGTGAAGTTAATTGCAAGTATTTTTGCTCGCTGTTTATGCCCAAGGTTGGTTATTAGACTTAAGTACTCGCTAACCTTATCCTGAGCTTGCACATGGTCTGATTAACTTTAAAAAAAAGGTTCTCTAGCAAAGGCATAGGATCCCCATTGATCCTCTATAAATTTTAATTGACATCGGTGTATTTAATGTGTCTTTTTTCCACCCCTCATTAGATTTACAATGAAGCTCCCTTGTTCCTAGAACCATGTTTGCCATGGGTAGGCTGCTATGGTCAATTTCATTACGAATGTTGATTTTGTTAATTTGTTGAGAAATAGTAAAAGGTGAGGCCGTGGATGAAAAGGTGGTTGGAATAGTTGAGATAATTAGTGATGATCATCTTGGTTCATCAAGCTTGGTACTTCTCTGTAATTTGGTTTTGCAATCTGTAAATCGCTTTGTTTGGTAAAGAGCTTGATCTTTCGTCTCTCTAGCAACTCGGCCAAGATTGTTTCATACTTGATCTTCTCTACATTGGGATCCAAACAATTGTCTAGGAGACCTCGACTTTGGTAGTTTGAACCTCTTTCTGTATTCTATTGCAAGATACAACCCTTGTTTAATTTTCATTATTTTCAAAATAAATTTTTTTCTCTCTTCTTTCTAATCACACATTCTTTAATAAAATAATATTACACGCAAATTCAAAACATTTTCTTATTTTTTAACCATACATTCTCCATCAATTTACTATTTCAAAATGTATTCTTACAATAAAATGAGTCTCAAACAAACTCGTAGCAATCTCTGGCTTTGTATTGGTTTTCTGTCACACCTCTTACTGCATTGCGTTTGCAGACCAAACTACATTTAACTACTAGTGCAAGTCTTCACATCTCTAGTTTTGTGTCTTCTCGAATTGCCTTATTCCTCTTCTTTAGTGCGGTCATTCTTCTTCTTGACCATTGCCTTCTCGAGGTTAATGTACTTTTTTTAGCCCCAGTTTGACACACATTATTTTAAAATACATTCTTTCAAAACTCATTTTCAACCACACATTCTTCAATAAAATAATATTTTTCATCACATCAATAATTTTTTCTTACTTTTTAACTACATATTTATCATCTTATCGCTATTTAAAATACATTCTTTTCTCAATAATATCCATCAAACACACAACTCCATTTGCGGGTATGCTTCTATTATGACCTCACGAAATTCCCAACACTCTTCTAAGGAACAATGCTAAATGTACACTCAAAGTTTGACATTATTTTTGACATTCCTTTGTTTTCTAAAAAATTGTTGACAGGAAAGTGCGTTTTTTTTAAACTGTCCATGTAATGTCGCTACGTGGAATAATATAAAAAAGAGTATACATGTAGCTTGATATGCTAAGTGTACATTCCTAGGGTTTACATCTTCTCTAACATTGTCTGGGAATTCAAAAGGTGTTGAGCGATAAAGTGTATTTTAAAAAAAAAAAATGTCCAATTATGTGCCGACACGTGGCACAATATAAAAAAATGTAAAACAAAATATACATGTAGCATAATTGTATTTGAATTAGTCAAATTATCACATCAAAATACTAGAATTTCACATCTCTGGATTGAACAAGAATCCAATTGAAGATCATTATTAGACCACCCAGAACCTTGATAATGCAAAGAAGGCAAAATATCACTATAAGAAGTCGTCCGACATCAGCTAAAACTTCCAAAATGATAGTGTCAGTATGAAAGTACAATCGATGTCATGTATTTTCCAGCAAATGAGTTTCGAAAGCAAGCAATTATTTTACTTGAAAGGACTCCATGCCCTTAACTCCTATTCTTCAGCCTAATACCTCCTACGACAACAAACTACTAGGTCATCACGAGACTATAGCCATTCCCTTTTAGATGGAAAAAGGAATAATGCAATCCGAAGAGTCTTAACACAAATGCTGAATCATATGCCGCAGGTAGAATAAGAGTAAAGCAAGAGAGATGAAATCTTATCTTTATTCAAATACGCCACAGAAACAAGACGAACCCTGAAAATTGCCCATTTTTACAACCTGCAGTCTGTCAAGACTAAAATAGACACGATAAAATATTCCTATTCGGCATAATTTGCCTTTTCACATCCCTCGTTTTTCTCTTCATCAATATGAACATTCTCAATCTGCTTAGTAACCTCATCAGCTGCATCCTTCATGTTCAGAATAGGTCCGTTAGAAGAACTGTCCTGTTCATTATGAGTCAAAGGTCCGGTTTGCCATATTCTGATAGTCCCATCTTCAGAGCCTGAGGCATAGGATTCACCTCCAGGAGAAAATCGAACACAGTGCACTGGACCATGGTGACCTTTGTTGCATCCTGTGATGAAAAAAAGACCAAGCAAATGAAACAGCTTAGGCTAGACCCGTGAAAGGATTAATTCCAGTATCATCCCAAAAAGAAAATAAATATCGATAATGACGACGGCTGTAAAATCCAACTAGAACACTGGGGGTGAAACTGATATTATGCACCCGCATTAGTATTTGAAACTTGTATAAATAAAAACAATGACAGCAGCATCAAGAAGACCGTGAAGACACTACTGTGCAACACGTGTGAAATTATTAGAACAGAAAAATTGTGTCTAGACAGCAAGACTTGGGTTGTAACGAAAAGGTAAAATTATATGCTCAACCTCCCCCCACCCCCCCAAAAAAAAAGCGCCAAGAAATATAAACAGGAGGAAAACATAAAAAGTGGAGACATGGAAAATTTCCCAAGAAAAAAGCCTCAGTAACTGCCCAGTCCAAGAAATCAAGGCACTAAATGATTGACGAAGTAAAAAAAATGCTGATGATGAATGGCATAAAGGAACTCACCAATTTCCGCTCCTGTGTGAAAATCTAAAACACGGACCCACATGTCTTCTCCTCCAGCAACGAACTTGTTGCCGTACTTTGGTTCCAATGAAGCTGATTCCACAATGCAAGGCATATTATAGCTTTTCACCAGTCCAAAGCTGTTGAAAGATGTGTGTCATTTATGGATGAAAGCTAAGACGTGAACATAAGCTATGTTTGGAGATTTGCATAGAATTAGAAAGGGGGAAAGGGATGAGGTAGATGGGGGAAAGATCAGAGATATACTGATTTGCATCCCAAAATTTGACAGTTGACCCATCAGCAGTTGTTATATAGCGACCATCTAGACTCACTTCAGCGCTGGTTACAGAAGACTTGGTCTCAAGCGTTCGAGAAATTTTGCCAGTTCTCACATCCCACAACCTGAGCCGTCGGTTCAAAAATATTACATTGAAAGAATATCAATGCATGGAAACTTAAGTCCTAGAAATCAATGTAGAAGTAGTAAACAATAGATGGACTCGACGATACATAGCACATCTCTCGATATTTTGATCCTAATAAGAAATCTGAAAATTCTTCAGGCCAAGAGTTCATGAGTGACAAAAATAATAGACGGGAAGTTGCAAGTTACTAAAGTCCGAGCTAATGCTTCAAGGAGCAAAGTCCAAACCTAGAAGTCCATGAGGCCCGACAGTTGACCAAAAAGAAATGAAATGAAAAGAAAAGGGTCCAATGCAAAATCACATACTACGAGTAGGTTACATCACTCAATCATCATGGACCCACCAAACTCAGCAAGGACAATATAACTTTACATGTCAAAGACTAGCACAAATGGAGACCCTTTCTTATATTTTCTGCTATAAAGCAGCCTATGATGAAAGAGCATCTGAGGATAAAATGATTGATGGCCAAATATCTTTTAACATTTACATTAAGCTTCAAGCATCATTAAAGACAGGAGATGCATCAGAGACTTGCATGTTGGGCATCACTATTCACCTTAAAATGCAATATAGACAATAAAAACTAGGTACTCAGACGTTTGAAACAAGAAAACATGATTTACAAGAAGTAACTTAAACTATCTATGAGAAAACAAATAACATCAAACTCAAATTCTAAGTACATACCTCACCCCGCCCATATCAGTACAGGTACTTAAGATAGTTTGGTCACTATGGAGCCAAGCAAGAGTTCTAACTGAACCAGGAGAATTTTCGACTTCCCTGGGAGGAGCATCCAATCGATTTAAATCGTATATGCGAAGAACTTTTTCAACGCCTCCAGTTAGCAGAAGGTGGGTATCCTGAAAAATCGATCGAATAACTTAATCCATTGATTGGTATATGTTGAAGTGAAATAAAACTACAAAAAGTATAGATACAATGCCACGTTATAATTCGAAAGTATTATATGCTAATAGTGAATTGCTGATTGATAAATTTGAGTTGGTGAATCTACTTGTTTGAACACTACGATTAAAAGGAAATGCACATGTCGACCTATCACTATACTTAATCAAAGCGGACATTTTACATGTGGACCAAATAAATATAGTACTACTCAGCTCATATAGAATGAAGTCACTAATATCAACTTTCAGAACTTGCAAAAATAGGAAATTAATGCTAAACCACTGGACAATTAGGAAGACATTTATCACAAAATGAAAATATGTCTAGAAAAGAACTTCTAGACGAGGCACAAATAACCAAATACCTTAAATTGCAAAGCAAGAACCATTCCATTTACAAAAGCAGATTTTATTAGATTGTACACCTTCATAAACCATAACTTGAAATTTTGGTATCCTACTTGTGTGCTTTGCAGATGAATAATTCTACTTGTACAAATTTGAGTACAAATTTGAGTTACAACAATGGATGACAANCTAGACGAGGCACAAATAACCAAATACCTTAAATTGCAAAGCAAGAACCATTCCATTTACAAAAGCAGATTTTATTAGATTGTACACCTTCATAAACCATAACTTGAAATTTTGGTATCCTACTTGTGTGCTTTGCAGATGAATAATTCTACTTGTACAAATTTGAGTTACAACAATGGATGACAACCTCTCACAAGGGGGGTGGGGCCCGCGATTATTTTAATTGTGGGCCCCACCCCCTTGTGAGAGATTGTCATCTATTGTTGTAATCCAAGTATTGTACATGTAGCATCTCTCTTTGCAGATAGAAAAATAAACTTGGGAGGGACACGCTTGTTAGATCACCAACATGCATACAACTTCCACAAAACCTGAGTCTTGTATGCAGTACATTCATAGCAAGGCTATCAAAAGCGAGGAACCAACATTGTAAAAACAAAATTTCCATTTTCAAGATCAGTTTTATATGACAGGTTTTATAATGTTGGCAAGAATTGCATAAAACATAATTTCAACCGAAGTGATGTTTAAAGTTCAGTGGCATCAATATCTTGAATCTTTTTCATCTTTGATACAAAGCAAAACATGATTTGGCTCTTTGATTCACTTAGATTTAAAGTTTCCCAGAATATATGACCACTTCAAAAGCCATGCAATTGAATTAATGAATAT
>CAIGRT010051994.1:14157-27813 GCA_903798405.1 Fraxinus platypoda | reverse complement strand
AATTGAATTTTTAAAATTCTGGTTTGGTGTAATTTCCACTATTTTATATGGATCAGTTCAGGCTCGTTAAAAATAATGGGCCTAAACAGAGTCTCAATTAGGCGGATTGATACAGACCGACACACTCATTTTCACATCCCTAATTTCTTTTCTTTCTTTTTCTTTTTTTTTTTGTACCCACAATTCTTTTTCTTGGTGTGCAAGCCACGATGTGCCCACCAAAACCTATTCTTGTGCTCCAAGTCAAAGTAACAAATTCGTTAAACACTTTGCTTTTATAGAAAGTTAGCCTCTACAGAGATGGAAAATGACATAAAATCATATTATAACGCTGCAACAGATATCCTTCCACATCGGACTATTTTATGCAGCTTTTTTTTATTGCGATACATATTCTCAAATCCCAACATATATGCATAAGAAATGTTCATCTTGACTTTTTTGCTATGGAGGATTAAATAAATAATTCAATTTTGACTAAATTTTAAACTGAAAAATCCCTCAAGATTCCATCTCTATATATATTAATTTAAATTCTAGTGTTGGACTCATAATCAATTCCCAGAATTATTGAGATTACCATTAAATGGAAAACTTGATGTTTCATGCATCAATCTTCTCTTTGATTGTTCTTCTGAGCTACTGTTTTCTGAGAGTGTTTTACACCATCTGGTGGAAACCAAAATTGCTTGAGAAGTCCTTAAAATGGCAAGGAATCAAGGGCACTCCCTACAAGCCATTTATTGGAGATATGAAAGAGTATATCAAGCAAATAACTGAAGCCTGGTCCAAGCCAATCAATCTGTCCCATCAGATTGCGAGACGTGTAGATCCATTCACTCGTAATGTTGTCCAACAATACGGTATGTTTTACAAAAGCCAATTCATCCATACATAGTAGATAGCACTCGACAGTATTAATAGTATCTAATGAAGTTTATAAATGCAGGAAAGATATCTTTCTTTTGGGTTGGAAAGACACCTAGGCTGATTATCATGGATCCAGAGTTGATTAAAGAAGTGCTCTCTAATAAGGAAGGTCACATTCAAAAGCCAAAATTAAACCCCCTCATACTGATTTTAACAAGAGGATTAACAACTCTAGAAGGTGAAAAGTGGGCAGCACACCGGAGAATAATCAATCCCGCTTTCCACTTGGAACAGCTCAAGGTTAATCGAGTCGTATTTAACTTCTCTTGGCTCCACAGAAACATTATAACAGTTTAACTTCTGCTTTTTCTTGTATAGGGGATGATACCGATATTTTTAAGTAGCTCTGCCATGTTGATAGAGAAATGGAAGAAAACAGTTTCTTGTGGAGGAACTTTTGAGATTGATATCTGGCCGGAATTTCAAGAACTTACAGGAGATATTATATCTCGGGCTGCATTTGGAAGCAACTATGACGAAGGAAAGAAAATCTTGAAACTTCAAAAAGAGTTGCAAAAGCTAGTCATTGAAGCCATGCAAACCTTGTACATTCCTGGTTTCAGGTAAATGCATTTTTGCTGTGTAGCGGTTTAGAACTCGAATTTCAAGGCATAACTGTGATATGGTACAATGTTTAGATTTATTCCTACAAAGAAGAACAGAAGAAGGAAAGATTTGGACAAAAAGATCACATCAATGCTGAGAGCATTGATCGAGAGAATGGAAAACAAGATGAAACCAAGAGAAACCAATGACCACAACTTGCTAAGTCTACTACTGCAATCTAATGATCGAAATAAAGGGATTGATGCAAAGAGCAATTATATGAACATGGAAGAGATAATTGAAGAGAGCAAGCTTTTTTACCTTGCTGGTCATGAAACAACCTCGTCCTGGCTAACGTGGACAATGGTTGTATTGGCGATGCACCCAAACTGGCAACAGAAGGCAAGGGAAGAAGTTCAGCAAATATGTGGAGACAAGGATCCTGATATTGAGGCCATAAGACACCTTAAAACTGTGAGTATAATTATATCTCTTCATGTATAAAGTAAGGATAGCCATCTCCATTTAATAGAATAGGACTTCTACATATGGAAGGGATATATGGAACACAAATAGGGCTGAAGGTCAATGTCATGAATACCTATGGCATAATAACTTCAAAAATCCTTAACTATAAGCATGGTTTAGAGATTATTAAAAACTAAGAATATCTCTATTAATACCCAGTATTAAATGTTTACCAGGTAACTATGATTCTCTATGAAGTTCTAAGGTTATATCCGCCTGTTATTGCACTGTATCAACATGCTTACAAGGAAACCAAGATAGGGAATCTCACTGTCCAGGCAGGGGTAGATCTTACACTACCGATATTGCTAGTCAATCGTGATCCTGAGTTATGGGGTGATGATGCAGAAGAATTTAAACCTGAAAGGTTCTCTGAAGGAGTTTCAAAGGCAAGCAAAGATCAGACGGCATTCTTTCCCTTTGGATGGGGTCCAAGAACCTGCATAGGCCAAACTTTTGCAATAATTGAAGCCAAGGTTGCATTGGCTATGATACTTCAACATTTCTCATTTGAGCTCTCAGCATCCTATACTCATGCTCCTTATACTGTCATGACTCTTCAACCGCAAAATGAAGCTCAAATCATATTGCACCCACTTTAATAGTTATGCAACCACTGTAAACATATGTAAAAGCTTCCTATGAGGTAGCATTGTATCAATAATAACGTGATTTTATGTCAAGAGAAGTGTAGTGTTCTTCTAATGCCAAACCTTATTCAGAAGCGCATTCACAAAATCTCAAGCATACAAACTCACATTACAGTCTTCCAAATTGACACTACGGATGTAAAAATCTCTTACAAATGTCCATAACAGTCTAAAGCCTAGAGCGTTTGTAGTTAAATTAACAGTAGTTTTTTTTTTATCTAATCCTGTCCTGTCTGAGTTGTCGTTTTAAATCTATGAAAAGGTGATTTCAGTACATTCTTTGAGCCCTCAATAGTTGAGATTTTTCATTATCTACTGTCCATAGAACTGTTGCATATGAGCCCTATTATTCAACAGATTACTGTAGTTCTTTATCAAATTACAAAAACCCAACTCTGGTTCATACAACGCATCCGATTCCTATTCTATGTCAAACCAAACCAAGGCCTAAACCTTACACTTTCAGAAACATTTGAAAAATCTTCATCTCAATAGCTAAACTATTTATTGATCCTTGAGATTATCAATGACTTGAGCTTAACTTTGATACCCTTATTTACTTAATTTTAGCTTAACTTCAGCTTCACTTCATGAATTACCATACCTTCAATATAAAATCTCTTGGAGATACTCATTATTGTATCTGTTGATATTTACTTACCCTATTCTAGGTAACCACTCTGAACTCCACATGATTTGCATCTATATGTTTGTTCATAATAATTTAGTTTCCTGATTAAATTTTGATTCCATGTTCAAAGTTCTTTTTTATAGTGATAAGAATCATAAGATGTTAAGTAAGCAAGAACTAATATTATTCAGTTACAAACTTCATATTGGAAATTGTCTATAATCCACAAGCCTTAAGTTTACAAACAATTTGACCATATAGCAAAGAAAAAGGTTTTCATTATAGAATTTTGTGCGAGAGGTATTCAACTTAAGAATTCATAGACACGAAAAGTAAGCAAATAGAAAACATTTATGAAAAAATCATTCAATAGCATGTTTAGTGCATTAAATTATTTGACCTCTTTAACGTCACTTTCGAAATTTATACATTCAACATGTTCAGGATTAATGTCAACTACTCTTAATTGATCTATGTTTTAGCAACCAGCCTAAAGAAGCCAGAGCATTTCACTGAAACATTTTTATATTTAACATAAACAACTTATAATTTTCTTTTTCACCTTCTTTTTTATATGAAAATAGTTCTCAATGTCATGTTACAAATTATAATTTGTTTGAGGAATATCCTTATTTAATATTATCAACGAATGTGATAATGAATGCTTTTATGATCAAAATTTTCATTGCCAATGGACACCAAAAAAAAAAAAAANATGAATGCTTTTATGATCAAAATTTTCATTGCCAATGGACACAAAAAAAAAAAAAAAGAAAAAAGAAAAAAAGAAAAAAAAGAAGATCATAAATCAGACATACTATCTAAGATGGAGTCTACATCAGGGGTTATAACAACGTGCTTATTGAGTTCGCCCACACTGCAACAATGTTTCTCTTCTGTATTGATGGCAACAACATCCTGAGCGAACGCACAATCCAAACCTGCAGATATCTGTACCCACTTAAAAATTAGCTATCTCGAGCTTAATCCATGATTCTGTAGCTTTTATTGAAAGCAAGCAAGATATTTGGAAATTTAGACACCTCCACAGCTGAAAGCAAAATAATAAAAATTCAAATAGAACATATTCTCTGAAGCCTCTGTTTTCCGAGTGCCATATCTGAAGAAATAAACAGTGGTTTACCATTATTTATCTGTCCATATTTTCTGTAGTTTCATTTTTGGAAGTATGATTTCTGAGTTTGCCGTATTAAAGAATCCATTGAAGCAGATTAGCACACATGATATATTGATGAAGAACGTGAAGAGTCATGATATATTATTATGCTGCAAACTTACATCGTATAGTGTGTCACCAAGCTTCAACTTCACAGCACCACTCCTGTATACTAACATTTTACCCATAAAGCCTGCTGGTAATGCTTCCATACCACATGGTTTTTGAGATGGTCGTCCACCTTTTATGGGATTGGCAATGCTCCCCTGCTGCTTGCTGCCCTCTACATTATCGCATGGCTTTGTCATAGGCAAAGTTGTTGGTAACTGAACAAAGAACATGCTGTCCTCCAGATTCTCCTCCTGCAAACCATTTTGTTAAAATACGAAGAAATTTCAGTTGTGTATTTTTATGAGTATCCATTTGTCCTGGAAGATAACCAACCATTAAACCAAGCCTTAGAGCTGGATTTGTTGCGTATTCATTGTCAATTGATCTTGCCAAATCGTCCTCAAACTCTTCTTTATCTAGGAGTTCTACAAATAAAGTAACCAAGTTTTGCATAAACACCAAGGTAAATGCATTTTATCAAAGTCATAGCCAATTTAAATACTATGGGATGAGATTAGCAAAATATAGTTTATTAACCTTGGTTTATGTATGCGCATCTAGGTGCCTACTACTTTTCTCCTTCATACATGTTTTTCTAAATCAAAATGGGAAACTAACCTGGATTTCCTGAATATGGCCTTCTTAAGGGAAGCTGTAAAGGATAATAGGAGTAATAGTTCTGCGATAGCATCCAAAGAACTGTAAGAGACATATAGGTATATGGGCTATATGGTCAAATGGAATCAGAAATTTTCTTCATATATATCATTTACCCATGGTTCCTTGTACTCTTTCTCCACTCTCTGCTCATCATTCCCACCTGCAAGAAGAGGCATGATATTAAATCTAGTTCAAGATATAGCAGCAAATTAAAGCTGAAAAATTCTACTTGCCATCAGAAGACGATCCCAGTTTCTTGTTAATATGCTTTGCAGCACCGTATGACTTGAGGGAAGTTGAGGAACCTCCATAACCAAATGCAACTTTAGTAGCCCCAACTGCAGTTGCAAAAGGCAATTACAACATAAGGCATGTTGATTAACAATTTGACTTTAAATCGGAATCATTTTCTCTTTTTCGACAATGTGCAAAGAAGAACAAAACACCATTTTTTAACTTTTTTAAGTGCAAGCCAGTAAGGGGACTTGCTATGCTGAAGAAAGGTTACTACATGGTTATCTTGATCTGTCCAGTAAATAGACTCAATATCAGAAGTTAACAACCAGTCTCAATCTAGGATTCTGTCAATCAATCGACTGCACAGGGTTTTGCAAAAGAGAGCTACGCATATTAAGCACTACAGCTCTGAGGGACTAGAGATCAGAAGTATGAAACCAGATTGAATTTGGAAGGACCAATAAATTGAGGACGCCTCTGCTTTAAAACGAGCTACATGCATTTATAGGAATTGGAATTGTACCAGAGTTTCAAGTTACAAAAGAAAAGAAATAGGATCAGACATGACAGGTTTTGGATTTAATGCCTATGGAGGATTTATAAACATGCCGTGAGACCTAAAAGTTGCTTGTCTTTTCTTTCAATTGGAGAAATATCATTGTGTCAAATCCGAATGCAGTTAGTTTTACCCTGAGATTTAGACAGAACAGTTTACCTTTCCTTTCAAAATTAGGCTTTGCCTTTGTAGATGATTCCTTTGAAGAAGAGTAATTGTATTAGTACTAACATAAACAGAAGTCAATTTACTAATACAAATGCAAAGCCTAAATTTGAAGAAGCAAATACAAATCACCATCTGCAAAAGAAATAAGAAAAGTGAAATCTAGAAGTACATTGAAGCGGCGTAACAAATCCTGCGCCTTAGCAGCATCAATATCATTTTCGAGCTTTTCACTGCAAAATAAACGAATAAATCAAATCACAAAAGAACGAGGATATCAACTATTAGGATCAAACTAGGTCGAAAAAAATTACACTTTAGGCAAAACAGCTTTTTTTTCCTTCTTGAGAGGAGCTTTGGGTGCGAATTTCACCTACAGAAATTCATAACAATCAATCACCAAAAATTAACCTACCCAATAACTTATTCTATTTATCATACCTTCCTCGGTGCATTGGCTGTAGAATCCATTATAAATCAAATGTCAGCTTCTGGATCACAACAAAGGAAAATGCAATTAACTCATAATTTCTCCAACAAAATCAAGGCTACGCATTACATATAACATTATGCATTGGCAGATTTTGATGTTCAATTTTAATGATCATATAACAACATTAAAGAAAGCCCACAACTTTTAAGGTCTATCGCTATGTTTCATGTTTGCATACATAAATCATAATTGATTGAACCCAGAAACATTGTGTTGTGTGAGCACAAATAAGTGGGTATATAGACAATAATGGAGACATATACACATGCAAAAACGTTGTTGATATAGTACTATACAAGTCATCAAACTCACCTTTTCATATGATCATATGGTTATGAAATATTGAATGTGTAACACAAGAGAGAGAAGGTTGTTGAGAGTGGCGCGAATGGGCGGCTATGTGTTAGGGTTTTAGAGGTTTATGTAAGTGGAAGGTTTGTATATATGTTAAACAGCAAAGGTACATGCCAGTCCTGCTTCAATACGAGTATGGGACACATTTGGCTATTGTCAATTCCATGGACATAGCGGTTATTATTATTATTATTATTATTTTTTTTTTTTGTGACAATTATAGCTGTGGTCAATCAACAAAAAAATTACATAGTCGGAGAACTTTACGTATTGCTTGTTTGAATTTAGTATATGTACATGATAATTTAAGTTAAATTTAAATTTATAGGATCCATAACTGCTACTAATACATGAGGATACTTGAAATGGGGTGAGCTTATTGTCGCTATTTGGGAATGGCCCATTAGCGCCTTCATAAGGCGTCATTCGAAGTGAGGCCCAATTAGAAAAGGTTTGACATGTATTTGTGGATTTAATTTTGGGTGATATAAGGTATATTGTACATCCCCTATTAGCTTTTATGCAAAATAGTTGCATCTCCCTACATCAGTTGTATCAGAGTTGAAGGTCCTATGTTTTAGTCAATGCTGGAGCATTGTATCACCATTCGAGAATGACTCAATAATGCCTTGTAACGTATTCTTTGAAGCGATGACCAAACAGAGTGAGTTTGGGGTGGATTCCTAGACATGATTCTGGGTGATTTATGGAGAAATGTACAAACTATCAGTTATAGCTTTTGGACAAAGTGCTTGCATCCGTCATCAACTACCCACTTATGAATTAGTCATTTCTATCAATTATAATTCTTGTAACTTTGCCATTGTGAAGAAATTAAAATCAGCGTTCAACGAAAGCTTAGGGGACATTTGGTTCCCCGTTTTCAATTTTCGTTTTTGCTAAAATATATTTGGTATGATATTTCTTAAAATGCACTTTCGAAAACAAGTTAAACTTACAACATAAAACTCGAAATTCATGTATGACATTTTGAATTATTTAGAGAAAATTCTCAAAACAGTGTTGGAAAATAAGCTCTATATATATATATACAAGCTTGCTGAATAGTGTTGGTAAGCCCGTGAAGCTGAGAGAGAGCATAGGGTGGTCCCGTTGTAGGTTGGGTTGGATTCAGTCTATTCCAAAAACATTGTGTCTACAACGATATATTATTGTAATTTCATTTTATTCAAATTATGTCTTTAATTTCTAATTGGTTTAGAAGATTTGATAGTTCTAGAAATAAAATTGAAAAATTTTCAAATACTTTTCAAGTGAAGAAGAAATTGAACAAGATCATGCATCTACATCCTCAATAGATTATTTCAATTCTCATGAACTTCAAATTGCAAAAATTGAACAAAAATTGCATAACTTGACTATTCCAAAGGTAAACAAGAGTTCTATCTATGAAATGGAAAATTTTGATTTTCGTCAAGATTATGTTATTAAAATATTTGAGCAAACTATTGCTATCAAAAATCAATCATCTCAAATAAATTTATCTTCAAAATATACTATTCAAACCCATAGAAGAAAATTTAAATATTTTCATGTGGGATTTATTCAAATTGCTGTCAAATCATTGTTTAGACTTGAACATTCATTACTTTCTGTTTTAGAATCAAATTTAGAAAGTTATTTTTTCAAATTGTTATCCAAATTTTACAATCAGCCACAATGATGGAGCTATTCTTAATACTCTAAATCTTCATATTCAAACAAAGAACTTTGATATTGATGATCGTTCAAAATCATTTGCTTTAATATATAGAATATATTATGAGCTTATGAATACTCAACTCAATATTCGAATTCTTTGTTCATCTCCAAAAGAAGAAAGCCTTCTCGTGGAGGTTAATCCTCTTCATTCAATTATCATGATTCCTAAAAGGATACCATGAAATCTTCAATCTAGAGGATTAGAATGAGATTTTGAGAATGCTCAAAACCTAATTCCTACTCTCGTTCGTAATACTCCAAATCAAATTATTTCATTTCTCGATGGACATGTTAAGATGATCTTTGATGGATTTACGTGTAAGGTTTTCAAAGTCATATTCCTCTAGATCTAGTAATAGGTCTGAGATTCCTTTACAAACTTCAAGGTTTTTGACTTCTTCTGAAAAACTCAAAGGTGTTGATTTGAATCCTAGTATTCCAAAACCTCAATACACATCTGGCAAAGATGATGAATCAGAATAGCCTGATTCACCAACCTTATTGGATATGCTACCTAATCAAGAACAATTAGATAGACATTGCAATGTCATCTCTTCTACCATAGATAGAAGAAGAATTCAATACTGGTCAAACTCTTGTTGTCAAAGCTTTCTGTTATAATGTCAAAAAGATGTTTTCAAAAACCAAAATTGAATCTTTATGGGAAAAATTTTATGATTCTCCAGAAGATTTCAATTTTTTTGAAGGGACACATTTCAAAGCATTTAGTAAAAAGATTTCAAAACTCAAATCTATTCAAAATATCCATGCTAATAAGAAAACATGGAAAACTCCTTCAAGTCAAACTTTTCAATTTGAACATCCTCATATGCAAGAAATAGTTGTTTCTTACAGAAACACTGAAATCATTGCATCTCCTCTCAAAAAAATTCCTATCTTTGCTGAAAGGTAAGATGATTCTATTCCTACAGCAAAATATATAAAACATATTCAATCTCAAAAACAATTATATTAATGTTGTTCTTCAATGTGTCTATACTCAATTAAAGAGAATTGAAGCCAATTCTAAATCTGTAGTATTTCCATCTAATGATAAGAAGAAGTTTTCAGATACTATTTTCAAATCTGTTGATCCAAAAATTACTCCTCAATTAAAAAGAGGTTCTTTATGTTTTGATTCAAAAGTTTTACAATAGCTTGCTTTTCAAATTTATAAACTAGGATCTTCTAAAAATATCAATACTATTGATACTTTTGAAGATTTTGAAACTCAATTTATTGAAAATGAACATTCTCAAATTAATAAATTGAAAGGTCAAAATTTAAAACTTCCAAATCATTATTCCCGTCATTCTTATCCTAACATGCTATATGAGGAAAAGAAGAAACCTCAAGTTTCCTATACATGCGTTGAAATCATCGAATGGAATCTTGATGGATTTTTAGAATATCATATTATTCAAGTATTCGAAGATATGGCCGTATTTCATGTAGCCTATATTTGCAGAGAAATTGATGCTCATACTGCTTTGTGTAATATAATTTGTGGTTTCATCGGATAATTTAAGCACTGGTGGCAAAATTATCTTACAGATAACGATCCTAGCAAGATTTTGTATGCTATTAATACTTAAAATCAAAATGATAGTTTCAATACTCTTGTATATTCAATGCTCAAGAATTTTATTGGAACTCCTATACTTCTTCAAGACAGAATATTTGAGATTCTTTTAAATCTCAATTGTCCAAAACTTCATGATTTTCGTTGGTATAAGGATATGTTCCTTACCAGAATTTTTATTCAAAAAGCTTGTAATCAATCTTTTTGGAAAGAAAGATTCATTTCTAGACTTCCAAACTCTTCGCTGAAAGAGTTAAGAATTCTATCAAACTTCACTATTAAGATATAATTCCTTATGATATCATTACTTATGGTGAGATCATTAATTTTGTCAATAAAGAAATATTAGCACTCTGAAGTGATCTTAAACTCAAAGAAAAATTAAATTTAGAAAGATCTGAAAGTTGTAAAGAACTCGAATCCTTCTGTGAACAATATGGATTTGAGAAAATCATTCCTTCATTTTCAAGAATGAAAAAGAAAAATTTTCCTTCTCATTTAAAAAAAAAGATCCTTTCAAAAATAACGATTTTTCCAAAAACAAAAATCTTTTTAAAATCATCATTCTAAATATTCAAAACCCAGATATTCAAAATGAATATGAAATTTCAAACGTTGATATAAGCTCAGAATCCTCTAATTCCAATACTAGTCAATGTAAAGAGGCTTGTAGTTGTAAAACTATAAATGTTTTTACTAAGGAAGAAGAACTTATTTAAAAAATAATTGATCAATTGAAGAAAATGTCCACTCTTCTTCTTCCAAACTCTTTTACATCTCCGGTAACTCCGTTTAATATGAAAAACATATTAAATCGATATAATATTGAATATTCATCTTCTTCAAAAGTATCATGTTTTGAATTACGTTTAGAAATCAATGATATGAAATCTCAAATTTCAATCCTTGAACATCAAATGAAAGATGTTCGTATGGAAGTTGCTTTCTTGAAAACCAAAGATTTGGAGCAAGAGATTTCCAAAGAAACTTCTTCCAGTTCTGATTCCTCTTGTGATGATGAAAATATTCCTCAAACAAAAGAAGAAAAAATCAATGTTATCAATCGTATTCAACTTAAAAAATGGTACTACAATATGAATATTGTAGAATTCAAATTTACTGCTAGAGTCTTAATTGATTTTGGTGCTGATCAAAATTGTATTAGGAAAAGTCTTATCCCTACAAAATATTTTGAAAAAACCACTTAGCATCTTTATGGTGCTAGTGCAAAAAAAAAAAAAACTCAAGATTCAATATAAACTTTCAAAAGCTCATATCTGTAATTCAAATATTTGTTTTAAAAATATTTTTTATTTAATCAAAAATTTAGACCAAGAAGTAATTTTTGAAACTCTTTTTATTGTTCAAATTTACCCATTTCAAGTTAATTGAGAAGTTTCTAGAAATATTTTTAATCAAGAAGTATATTTTAAATTTACAAATTCTCCTTCTTATAAAGATTTTAATTATTTAAAAGAAGCATCAATTTCAAAAATTATTAATAATATCAATTTTAAGAAAAAAAAACATATTCAATTTCTCAAAGAAGAAATTAAGTTTCAAAGAATTGAAGAGCAATTACAAAAATCTTCAATAAAAGAAAAAAATTCAAATTTTCGAAAAAAAAATAAAAATTGAAAGTGAAATATGTTCTACCATTCTGAATACTTTTGGGGATAGAAAGAACACATATTGTTTCACTTCCTTACAATTTTGATTTTCATTAGTCAAGTATTCCTACAAAATTCCATCCAATTGAAATGAATAAGGAATTGATCGATCACTGTATCAAGAAAATTAATGATTTACTTGATAAATGATTAATCCGTGCAAGTAAATTACATTGGAGCTGTTCAGCATTCTATGTCAATAATTCTGTGAAAATTGAACGAGGTGTTCCTTGTTTAGTCATCAATTATAAACCTCTCAATAAAGCTTTTCAATGGATTAGATATCAATTACCTAAGAAAAAAAAATCTGTTAAATAGATTATTCAAAGTTGTTATCTTCTCTAAATTTGATATGAAGTTAAATTTCTAGAAAATTCAAATAAAGAAGAAGACAGATACTAAACTGCTTTTAATGTCCCTTTTGGACAATATGAGTGGAATTTATGTCATTCGGTCTAAAATATACTCTTTCTGAATTCCAAAAAATTATGAATGATATTTTCAATTGTTATTCAAATTTTATTATTATTTATATTGATGACGTTTTAATTTTTTCAGAAAGTTTAGAACATCATTTTAAACATCTCAATACATTCATTCATATTAAAAAGAATAATGGTTTAACTGTCTCAACTAAGAAAATTGTTCTTTGTCAAACACGTATAAGGTTTCTAGGTCATTTCATACATCTAGGAGCACTTTACCAATTCAAAGAAATCTAGAATTTACTAATAAATTTTCAGATGAAATTCTAGATAAAACAAGTTTGCAACGCATTTTAGACTGTGTCAATTATGTTGCCTACTTTGTAAAAAATATTAGGCTACTTTGTGCTCCACTTTTTCAAATATTACAAAAAGAATCCATCACAATGGACTCCGGAGCATGCTTTAGCCGTTCAAAAGGTAAAAATAGTTGTCAAAAGTATCCTATACTTATCAATTATTGATCATTTAGCCTCCTCCATTATTGTAGAGACAGACGTGTCTGGCATAGGGTATGGTGGGGTATTAAAGAAGATTCCAAAAGAGTCACATCAATACCAATTGGTTAGGTTCACTCAGGTGTGTGGGCTGGACCCCTAAATAACTATTCCACGATCAAAAAGGAATTTTTGACAATAGTTTTATGTATTTCAAAATCTTAAGATGATTTAATCAATAAAAAAATTGTTTTAAAAACGGATTGCAAACTTCAAAAGACGTTTTTCAAAAAGACGTTAAAAACCTTGTTTCAAAACAATTTTTTACAAGATGGCAATCTATTATGTCATGTTTCGATTTCAAAATAGTATATATAAAAATCTAATGTTCTTGCAGACTTCCTTACAAGAGAGTTCATAGAGAAAAAACTTTTTTGAAAGAGTTGTGAGAACATCAATATTGTGAGCAAGAAAGACAGATTATCAAAATGGATTCTTCTTCTAAGAAGAAACCTTCAATTCCTTTACTTTCAATTAAAAATTATATTTAAGGTTCAAAAAGAGGAGAACAAAGTTCATCCTCTACTTCCCAAAAAACTACTCAAACTTCAAAAACTTTATCCTTTTCAACTTTCCGAAAACTTGAAAATTTTCAAAACAAAAATATTTTCAATATACCAGAAACTTCGCCTTCAAATTAAAAAAAAAAAAAAAAAAAAAAA